>JBBPBX010029621.1:0-20977 GCA_038048925.1 Garcialebias charrua
CTTCGACGTCCGCGGCTCCTGAGGTCTGGCCTTCGACGTCTGTGGCTCCTGAGGTCTGGCCTTCATCGTCTGCAGCTCCTCTGGTCCCCATGTTGTCTGCTATGGTCTCCAAGGCTCCTCGTGCTGGACGTCCGCCTGACCTGGCTCCTGGCGATGGACGGCCTCCCGGTCGACCGCCTGACCTGGCTCCTGGCGATGGTCTGCCTCCCGGTCGTCCGCCTGACCTGGCTCCTGGCGATGGTCGGCCTCCCGGTCGTCCGCCTGACCTGGCTCCTGGCGATGGTCGGCCTTCTGGCCGTCCCTTGACCTTCTGATGTTTTTTTTTGTGTGTGTTTGGTCTTTGTTTAGTTCCCAGGTCTAGTCCTGTCGGTTTTTTGTTTAGATTGTTCTTGCCCTCCGTCCTTGTGTTTTCCCCCGTCCTCCCACCCCGTTCTGTGTTTCTTGTGTGTTTTGGGGTCTTAGGGGACGTCGGGTGCCGTCCCTTGAGGGGGAGGTTATGTCATGGTCTGTCTGTTTATGTTTAATCCATGTTTAATCCAGCCCTGTGTCTCTTAGTTGTCTGGTTTCTGTGTTCTGTCTGTTTACTTCAGCTTCCTCCTGTGTTCTGTCTGTTTGTGCTTAATTCAGCTTTCTGTTTTGTTTCAGTCTTGTGTTTAATATAGTCTTCATGTTTGTTTAATTCAGCTTATTGTGTTCTGTCTGCTTGTGTTTAGTTCAGCTCTGTGTTTCTGCCCCTGTCTCACCTGTGTCTAGTTGTAATCATCACAGGTGGATGTCATATGTAATCAGTGTGTCTGTGTATAAATTCAGCTCCTCTCAGTCTTGTCATTGTCTCGGGTTTGTCCTCCCATGGTGTCATGTTCTGCTCTCCCTCCGTGTTTCCCCTGAGTGTTCAGTAAGTACCTCTTCAGTTTAGTTTAGTTTAGTTCAGTTTAATCCAGTTTAGTTTAGTTTTATAGTTCTTGCTGCCCTGCCAGCCTTTGTTTTGTTTTATTTTTTTATTGTAAATAAACACTTTAAAATTTTCCCTGAGTGTTCATCCATCCTTCTCCTGCATTTGGGTTCTACACTTCCTTCGTGCAGCAGAACCTAACAATGGGCAACAAACGTCTCATTCCTCAAGTCACTTCTGAACCAGAGATATGTCTGAATTGTCTTCCCTGAGCTGGGGACTTCAGAAAACTCAACACCAGCAGAGGACACCAGAGCCTCCGTCATATTGAATGAGACAAAACTGCCAGTCAACTAATACAATGAAATGGACTGAACTTCATAAAGCAACTTTCTACATGGCACCAAACCATTACTGACTGTGGAAACTTCACACTGGACTTAAAGCAACGTTCTGGGCTTGTCCACTCTTCCTCCAGACTCTGGGACCTTGACTTCCAAATGACATGAAAATTTACTTTCATCTGAAAAAGAGGACATTGGACCACCGAGCAACAGTCCAGTTCTTTGTCACCTCAGCCAGGTATGACACTTATGATGTTGTCTCTGGTTCAGGAGTTTTGGTTTTTCATTATCTGTAAGCCATAATCATTAAAACTACAAGAAATAAAGGCTTGAAATGATTTTTTTTAATGAAATCACTGATTTTACTCTCATGGATTTTGCTCATTTCAAAAAAATTACGGTAGCCCAACTGTAGGTTTTCTTGCGACATAATAAAAAATATTATTTTTTACTTTTAAATTTAACATTTTAGTCAATCTACTGTGTCCAATTCTTTAAATTTAAAGTTAAAGGCACTGATTAGGGACTTAGAATATTTAAATTTTGGAACAGAAATACATTTTTACCTGTTATTGTTTCTGATCCTGAATATTATATTTTATCTTATTATCTAAAGAGTAGGCATGTAACGGTTGTAGTTGGTGTACCGAACCGAAAAGGTACGGAGGTGGACCGAACCGAACGTGCTGTACCGAAACGGTTATTTTTTCACTCATTGAATGTTAAAGGTTCAGTATGCAGTTTCTGTAGAACTGCAGCACTTAGAAATATTTTCAACAGGCAAAGCATTCTGATCCCTCCCCCTCAGAGCCATATGTGGCTCTGCCCCCTTGTGGTCTGTTGAATTTCAAATTCAAGCTCTGTTTTTATTGGCTGATTCAAATTCAAGCTCTGTTTTTATTGGCTGGTTACAAACTCTGTTTTTATTGGCTGGAAAATGGCGGGTCACCTTTTCTTTTTAGAAATGCTTATTTACCACCTGGAGAAGCAAGGGGACAATATTTTTTTTTTTTTTTTTCAGAGATTACCTGGCTAACATCAGTCTGTCAGGAGGTAGTGACAGAGTGAAGAAATATGTTCATAAAAAAAGCTACATACTGCAGCTTTAATATGTGCGCCGCGGAACAAAATTTCCTGGGCGCGTTTCAGCACGGAGCTATTATCTCGCAGCACGCGCAGCATTAGCCGTTAGCTTCTCGCTGCGGTTTCCTGTTTGTTAACGTTATGGTTTTCTTGTTAAAAGACGAGCGCACAAAGCTGTGTGTGTGGACGTTTTTTCATGAAGACTGGATCTGCAGCAGCAACACGTCTAACGTGAACGCGCTGGAAACTACGTCATCAGAACGTGAACGAGCTGTTACAAAGTACGCTAACCACACAGCTGCATTTAAACAACTTCTACAAAGTGCGCTAACAACACAGCTGCATTTAAACAACTTCATCAGGTAATTTAGATGGGTCCAGATCAATAACACAAACTGTATGAGTTTTTAAAGCTCTGAATCTAAGTCTGAAAGTTTTTAATGCACAGTTGATCCTTGCTATGAGACATCCATCACGTCAACACTTAAGTCAAAAAGTTCAGCTCTTTATGAAAAAACTAAAACTGATGGTCAACAAGTCCTGGAGCTGATTTAAACCCTGCCCTGATGATGAGTGAGATATTCAACCGTTCAAGAGGTATTGTTATTTTATTATAATTATTATTTATAATTTATTATTATTTAAAATTATAATCTTATTAACTTATTTTTTTACCTCTGTGTTTTATTTCCAGTATTTCCAGTTACAGAGGTAGCTGCTCTCCTTCCACTTCAGGGAAATCCACCAGAGATCACCTGCTGCAGCTAAGAAGTGTGTGATGACTGAATTGAACTCTGGAACTGTTCCAGGACCAGTCCCACCAAGAAGAGGTTGTGAGTAATGAGGACAAATACAGCCACACTGGTGCTACTGGACAAAAACTTTATTAGTTAAGATTGTAAACAGTCTGTTGCTGCTTATTGTTCTGGTTCTGACTGTTATTGTATTCATTAAGATTTTTATTATTTTTAATATAATTTATTTATTGTAGAGTGCTGTTTATTTAAAATATCATCCAAATGGGTCACTTTTATTTATTACTACAATACAATACAAACATATTTTTGGCATATTTTCAAAATAAACATTTTGTAAGTCTTTATTTTGTCTTTTTTTTTTGTACCGAAAATAAACCGAAAATAAACCGAACCGAGCCCTCCTTGTAATTGAACCGAACCGAAATGTGATTTTAGCGTACCGTTACACCCCTACTAAAGAGTATAATCTACTCTTTGCTGATCTTAACTTCATTGGAAGCCCTGATCAGAGCAGGCCTTATGAATGAGAAGTAGACCCGGTCAGTTTGAGGAGCACGAGACGCAGCAGATGCTGATGGCCCCACGCGCTGTTTTACTTTACGATCATCCTTCAAGTTATCACGTTTAAGACCTTAACACTAGGATGACTGAATTTTCAAGATCCTGAGGACAAACCCCCTCCTTTTCCTGAACAATTATTGGACCATTAACTGCCTTTTGTTATAAATATGTGTGTACTCAACTCAGACACCCCCACCACACCCGACTGCATTCCAATGTTTTCACCAGGTAAGACTCTGCTTGCACTTCCCCCCTTAGTCAGAGCAGTATGAAAGCAGACACAGACAGGAGTGAATCATTATTTTGTACCCTTCTGTGGTATGTGGAACAAACAGAAACATTATGGCCCCCAATAAGACCTACACTGTTTCAGAAGTGTTGGAATTACTGACTGCTGTGGATGACTGCGAGTCCGATGGAGGAGAGGAACTAGCTTTTGACAAAGTAGATGATTCAGACACCGAGTTGAACTTAGAACTTTCTACAGATGAGGATACCAGTGGTGAATCTGATAAAGAGCAGTGCAGCCTTCCCAGAAAAAAACGTTCAGAAACAAAGAAAAACATATCAGCATCAAGCGTGTAAGCAAAGGATGGGACAGTTTGGGAGACTGTAGGTGCTGGACACCTGCAGCAGCAAGAATTCCATGCAGAGGCTGTATTCCAAGAGAGGGTAGGACCTACAGAACATGCCAAGGTAATATTTCTGTTTGTTAGACATTTTTGTGTTGTGTTTGTATAAATATTTATAATTTTGTAGATTAGCAGTGTGTATATTGCTTTTTTGTTTTCGTTTTCTTAGTAAAAAAGCAAAATTTTTGTCATGTATCAAAACTAAAACAAAGCAAAGTGCAGTAAAACGGAAGTGATACTGTATATAATTAAAATATTTATTTATTTTCTTTCCTGCAGCGTCGGATAACGAGTAGACTTCAGAGCTTTCTGTGTTTGTTCAACATGGAGATGCTTCTGATCATCACAGAGTGCACCAACCATGAAGCCCACAGAACAAATGACACCTGGAGCCTTTTTGTCAGTGAGCTTATGGCTTTCATAGCCGTTCTGTTTCTACGAGCAACTCTCTGCCCAATTGGTGCAATGATCGAATCTTGGTCAGAAAAATATGGTGTGCCTGTAATCAAGGAGACGATGTCCCGTGACTGCTACAAAGAAATCATGAGGTACTTGCGCTTTGACAACAAGGACACCCGTGCGGAACGTGTGAAGACCGACAGATTTGCTGCAGTTTCAGACATTTGGCAACGTTTTGTAAGTAACTATCAGCAGTGCTACGTACCAGGACAGCACATTACTGTTGATGAGCAGCTGTTTCCAACCAAGGTACGCTGCCCTTTTACACAGTACATCGCAACTAAGCCAGATAAATTTGGCATAAAGTTTTGGATTGCTGCAGACTTGGACACAAAGTATATGTGCAACGCCATTCCATATTTAGGAAAGGACCCCAGCCGTCCTAAAGGAGAAAGACTATCTGAGAATGTTGTCATGAAACTCATGGAACCATTTCTGGGCAATGGAAGAACTGTAACCATGGACAACTTCTTCACATCTGTGACACTGGCTAACAGACTGCTAAACCACAACACAACTCTGCTCGGCACAATCAACAAAATTAGACGGGAGATTCCCCTTCCAGCAAAAAATGGCAAGGGCTGGAAAGAATTCTCCACACAAGTGTACAAATCAGGCAGTGCCACACTGACCGCGTATGCTCCTAAGAAAAACAAGTTGGTCTGTGTTCTCAGCACCATGCACCAACAAGTGCTAGTTGGCAATGAACATAAAAAAAACCAAACACTATAACAGATTACAACTCCATGAAGGTATGTAGATAAGTAATATTGCTGCAATGGTTTTATACAGCTATACTTTACTTGTTATATTGTTGTTCAAAATCTAACATTTAATTTAATTTAATTTTTTGCAGTGTGGCGTTGACATAATGGACCAGATGGCACGTGTATATACGGTGCATGCCGGCACATGCAGGTGGCCCATTGCCGTGTTCTACAACATGCTTGACCTAGCAGCAATAAATGCTTATGTGTTATACAAGGCCTGCATTGGGTCCAAGGAAAGCAGAAGAGACTTCATACATGGCCTTGCACTGGAACTTCATCAGCGTTTTATGATAGAAAAGGCCATGCTGAAAAAGCCACGTCCCCAGCCTGGTCCTGGAAAGACGACACAGTGTCAGGTTCAGACCCTCTGCAAAAGAAACCGCAGCAAAAAACAGTGTGCAATTTGCAAGAAGTTTACCTGTCGCAAATGTAGAAATGAGGACAACTGGGTGTGTAATAAGTGTTAGATGTGAAGCAGCAACAACTACACACCAACATTTAGATTTTGTTGTAAAAACAAAATGTATATATTGCTTTTGTATGATGATTTGCAAAAGAAACAGCAGCAAAAAACAGTGTGCAATTTGCAAGAAGTTTACCTGTCGCAAATGTAGAAATGAGGACAACTGGGTGTGTAATAAGTGTTAGATGTGAAGCAGCAACAACTACACACCAACATTTAGATTTTGTTGTAAAAACAAAATGTATATATTGCTTTTGTATGATGATTTGCAAAAGAAACAGCAGCAAAAAACAGTGTGCAATTTGCAAGAAGTTTACCTGTCGCAAATGTAGAAATGAGGACAACTGGGTGTGTAATAAGTGTTAGATGTGAAGCAGCAACAACTACACACCAACATTTAGATTTTGTTGTAAAAACAAAATGTATATATTGCTTTTGTATGATAATTTGCAAAAGAAACAGCAGCAAAAAACAGTGTGCAATTTGCAAGAAGTTCACCTGTCGCAAATGTAGAAATGAGGACAACTGGGTGTGTAATAAGTGTTAGATGTGAAGCAGCAACAACTACAAACCAACATTTAGATTTTGTTGTAAAAACAAAATGTATATACAGTATTGCGTTTGTATGATGATTTGTAAATATTATTTTCAATAAAATGCTGCAAATTCATGTTTATGTATCTTGAACCTAATTCCCTCTGCCATATCTGCTGATTTTGGACTATATGAAGTCAACTGATGGACCGACACAGGTCACACGACATGAGGTCAACTGACAGACCAACATAGGTCACATGACCTGAGGTCAACTGATGGACCGACACAGGTCACATGACCTGAGGTCAACTGATGGACCGACATAGGTCACATGACCTGAGGTCAACTGACGGACCAACACAGGTCACATGACCTGAGGTCAACTGACAAAACGACACAGGTCACACGACATGAAGTCAACAAACGGACCGACACAGGTCACATGACCTGAGGTAAACTGCCGGACCGACACAGGTCACATGACCTGAGGTCAACTGACGGACCGACATAGGTCACAAGACATGAGGTCAACTGACGGGCCGACACAGGTCACATGACCTGAGGTCAACTGATGGACCGACATAGGTCACATGACCTGAGGTCAACTGACGGACCGACACAGGTCACACGACATGAAGTCAACTGACGGACCGACACAGGTCACATGACCTGAGCTCAACTGATGGACCGACATAGGTCACATGACCTGAGGTCAACTGACGGACCGACATAGGTCACATGACCTGAGGTCAAGTGACGGACCAACACAGGTCACATGACCTGAGGTCAACTGACAAAACGACACAGGTCACACGACATGAAGTCAACAAACGGACCGACACAGGTCACATGACCTGAGGTAAACTGCCGGACCGACACAGGTAACATGACCTGAGGTCAACTGACATACCGGTATAATGGACCAGATTGCACATTTATATACGGTGCGGCCCATTGCCGTGTTCTACAACATGCTTGACCTGGCAGCGATAAATGTTTATGTGTTATACAAGGCCTGCACTGGATCCAAGGATTTTGGACTGAGGGGTAGGGGGTGGGGGGGTAGGTGTACAATTAATGGGTCTTTAGTAGGGTCATTAGCATTTGAATCGACATTATATAGCCCACTGAAAGGGACCGGGGGATTCAGAAGCCAAGTTCACTTGCGCAAAAAAGCGCAGCCTTAGTCAAAGTAGTGTTAAGACCATGACCTGTTATTAAATGTGTGTTTTTTTTTTTTTTTTTTTTTGGTTAAAAATTAAATGGAAAAAATAACTCGAATCTAGTTTACTCGAGCGCTTGTTGCGCAAAGATACTGCGGCATTTGCTTTATACTCAGTGCCCGCAGTGCATTGTTGTATCACTCCGCTGGTGTTGTGCTGAAAAAAGAAACCCTAATCGGTGGAGACGCTTTTCCTTTTTAAACGCTTTTAAATTAGATAAAGTCAGTTACGTGATAGCTTGACTCCAGCTTTTCAGCATCACTAAGGACACATTTATCTAAATAATATATATATATATATATATATTTACAATATTTGTATATTTTGTGCTTTTATGACAAAGTGTGCCACTGATATGTAGGCATAGTAGCTTATGAATTTATGTCAAAATAAAATAATAGTAAACAAACGTTTTCCAAAGGGCAGTGAAAACAGTAGCCCGTTTATCGCTTTTTGGCTTCCTTTTATCATATTTATTAATGAAACAGCGTTCAACTGTTTTTCTCGTGACGGCGGTTCGTTTGGAGTGTGGGGTACACATTTTTTGGCACAACACCGGCAGTGGAAGCGCTCCTCAACAACCAATCGCGTCAGTGTTTACACCGTCACCTGTCAAACGCACACCCTCCGCAACGATTCTCTTTGAAAGGTATGACATGTTGTGTTTATTTTTAATTACTTTTAACTTCCGTATATAAACACGATGAGGGGAGTCAGAGTTTAATAGCGCGAGGCGATAAAAGCGGGTGGTTTATTTGAGGAGAAGGAGCTATGGGGGGTTAGCGTCCCCGGAGCTAACGGGACTGGAGCGGGTTATCCTGTGTCCGCCAGGCTTGTTTTTTTTTAGCCGATTATCGGAAAGTCCTTGTGCCTAATCATCCCTGGCTGAGGTCGCAGCTCCACGACGTGTGTTAGCCCAGCGAAGCAGGCTAAGCAGAGTTAGAAACCCTCAGTGTGGGCTTCGGACGGTAGCAGAGGTTAGCATGGATGCTAACAGGAGCGACCATGCAGCGTCGTTCATCTGCAGGTCGGACTGGTGTGAAGAGATGCTCTCTTATTTCCCCTTTCAGTTTACATTTCTGGCTTTTTATTCTCCCAATAAAACCAGGCCACAGTTTTAACTGAGACTTGTCCCGTTATAGCTTATTTATAACAATTACAATAGAAACCCGTTATTATTGGTTCTGTGAAATGATAGTTGTAGTTGTGTTGTTTATTTATATGAGCTCTGAATTCAGATTGCGATTTGGGGATCATAAAAAGGACATGTCCCGTTATACCTAATTTTGTTTGAATTATTTCAGTGCAGTTCATGAAAACATTCTGGCAGATCCCGATCACCCTCTCCAGGTTGCTTCCATCTGGATGCAAGTACAGGTAGTCCTCGACTTACGACGTAGATCCGTTCCTACACGGCGGCGTAAACCGATTTTCGACGTAAGTTGGAATATACGTACATACTGCACCATATACATGTACAGTACTGTATTACCAAGCACTTAGCCTATCCTAACACAGTACCCTACATAATTATCAAAAAAACACATACGTTTGGGAGCCATAATGAAAGGAAAAAAAAGAGTGAATGGCCTACCAGGATGCTGTTGAAGTTGTTCTCCTCGGTCCATCCGCCGTACCTGTATTCCGTTTTCTGTTTACGACGTAAAACCGCATTCACAGTACAGTACAGTGTTCCTCCGCCGCTGCACCGCATGCAGTACAATATTTTCCGCCGCTGCTTTACGTTTACGACGTAAAACCGGTCCATCTGCCATATTCCGCATACCGTTTACGATGTAAAACCGTGTTTACAGTACAGTGCAGTGTATTCCTCCGCCGCTACGTTTACAGCGTAAAACCGGTCCATCCGCCGCATTCCGTTTACGACGTAAAACCGCGTTCACAGTACAGTGCAGTGTATTCCTCCGCCGCTACGTTTACGACGTAAAACCGGTCCATCTGCCATATTCCGCATTCCGTTTACGACGTAAAACTGAGTTCACAGTACAGTGCAGTGTATTCCTCCGCCGCTACGTTTACAGCGTAAAACCGGTCCATCTGCCGCATTCCGTTTACGACGTAAAACCGCGTTCACAGTACAGTGCAGTGTATTCCTCTGCAGCTACGTTTACGACGTAAAACCGGTCCATCTGCCATATTCCGCATTCCGTTTACAACGTAAAACCGCGTTTACAGTACAGTACTGTACAGTGCAGTGTATTCCTCCGCCGCTACGTTTACGACGTAAAACCGGTCCATCTGCCATATTCCGCATTCCGTTTACGATGTAAAACCGCGTTCACAGTACAGTGCAGTGCATTCCTCCTCCGCTACGTTTACAACGTAAAATCGGTCCATCCGCCGCATTCTGTTTACGACGTAAAACCGCATTCACAGTACAGTGCAGTGCATTCCTCCTCTGCTACGTTTACAACGTAAAATCGGTTCATCCGTCGCATTCTGTTTACGACGTAAAACCGAGTTCACGGTACAGTGCAGTGTATTCCTCCTCCGCTACGTTTACAACGTAAAATCGGTCCATCCGCCGCATTCCGTTTACAACGTAAAACCGCATTCACAGTACAGTGCAGTTTATTCCTCCGCCGCTACGTTTACGGCGTAAAACCGGTCCATCCGCCATATTCCTGCACCGCGTACAGTTCAATACTGTATTTTTCTGCCGCTGCGTCACGACGTTTATGACGTAAAACTGCTGAAATAAGGCTTTTCATAGTAAATGGGAGATGCGTCGTAACCACGAAACGTCGTAACCCGAGGACTACCTGTATCTGCTGCCATGTAGAACAAACAGACTGAAAAACTCATACATCCCTGTAGCGATCAGGCTTCTCCACGAACAACGATGATTTCCGTACGGTTATTTTAATGTCTCCATGTCTAGTATGGGTGTTTTGTGTGTGCTTACTGACTGTCAAACAAATTGCCCCTCTGGGATAATAAAGATTCTTGAACTTGAACGTTAGCACGGATTGCAGTTATCTGTAAATTGCGTAAACCTGGAAGGTCAAAGCCAAGACATTGTACACACTCTTATCAAACAACGTGGTTTTTAGTGTGATGGCTGCGCCACGTCTAAAGAAAAGTAAAATAATGTCATAACCACAGAAACATTTCCACAAATCTGTGTTTTGATCAACAGTTAGCTGTGCCATCCGTAAATGCTGATTAAAGCTCTATCAGACAAAGAAGAAGCTGCATGCGAGCAGCAGCTATAGATGCTGCCGTTTCTCTGGACCAGAGCTCGTTTCAACTGAGGCAAACTGTTCTGTGGTCGGATGAATAAAAATGTGCAATTATTTTGGGGAAATCAGATGCTGTGGCCTGTGTACTGAAAAGGAGAGGGGCCATCTGATCTGTTTTCAGAGCACAGTTAAGAACCCTGCCTCTCTGATGGTATGTGGGTGCATTAGTGTATCTGACATGGTGCAGCTTACACATCTGGAAAGGCACCATGAATGCAGAAAACCATGTTCAGACTTTAGAACAGGGGTCACCAACGTGGTGCCCGCGGGCACCCGGGTGCCCCCAAGGACCATTTGAGGTGCCCCCGGACCTGTTCTAAAAATAGCACAACTTACTACTAAGCTGCATTTAAAATGTCATTTTATTCAGTTGTTATTCTTTTTTTGTATTTATATATTTTAAAATGTCTATCTTAAAAATATGTTCTTAAAAATATGTTTATTATACATTTTATTCAATTCACGCTTTGTTATTTCCGAAGAGTTTATCAAACTGGTGCCCTTTGTATGACTCCGTACCCACGAAGTAGCTCTCAGTTTCAAAAAGGTTGGTGACCCCTGCTTTAGAACAACATCTGCGCAAATGTGATCCAGGACAGCTGAACAGCTAGAACCCTCCTCCGTCAGACAAAAACGGGACAATCGCCTCCAAAACCTCAGGTCCTAAACTGTTTACATTGTTGTTAAAAGACATGGGGATCTTTCCCCAGTGGTAAACGTGGCCCTGTCCAAACTTTTGTGTTCTCTATCTTTTTTCTGTGATGTTGCTATCAAATTCAAAATTGCCCTTTTTAATATACCAGGTAAGCATTTCCGTTTGTAAATAAAAAATGGGTTTTTAAGGTTTCCAAATCGTTCTGTTCTCTACATTTTACACAACATCCCAACATTGTCTGAGTCGTGGTTGTAGTTTAAATTTTCACGGGTCGTCTCTGTCATCGTGTTTTAGGTGTGTTACTGTTGTAATAATAAACATCCGTACCTGACTGGTTTTATTTGTTCCCTTGGTCGCTTTTTGTGATTTCTATGAAACCCTTTATGATGTTTGATTTACTGATTTATTTTTAATAAAAATGTTTGACAATGGCACTTTTTTTTCTTTTGCTGCTAAGAAGTTCAAGTTCATTCATCTTTATTGTCCCCAAGGGGCAATTTGTTTCACAGTCAATAAGCACACAAAACGTCCATACAAGACATTGAGACATTAAAACAACTACAGAAATCACCATTGTTCGTTGAGAAGCCTGACTGCTACAGGGATAAATGAGATTTTTAGTTTTTTTGCTTTACACCTGGGCAGATAGCTGTGTCCAGATGGAAGCAAGCTGAACTCACCGTGGAGTGGATGATCAGGATCTGCCAGAATAAGCCTGGCCTTGTTCACTGACCTCGACTTGTGTAGATCAGTGAGGTTCTATGTCTGCAGTTTTGCTGGAAGGAAATCAAAGTCCGTAAGGTGTACTCAAATAAATTTGGAGTTGTGTTTTACAAAACCGATGTTTTGTGTGTGTGTGTGTGTGTGTGTGTGTGTGTTTTCTTTTTAATGCAAAACAAAACAAAAACCTTTTTTTAAACAGGTGCGTAGAAGAAGGCTGAACAAATCCATAAAACAAACTAAATGAAACTCTTACTCAGAGTTAAATTTGGGGCAGATGCCATCATCAGGCAGAACTTCGAGGTAGTGAACCAAAAGATTTGCATCATAGGAGTCAAGTTGTGTTGCTTCATTTTTTACATGTAAAATAAAAACAGCAGAATCATTTCAGGACGCTGTACCATATCATACCATACCATACCAATTTATTTATAGGGCACTAAAAACAGCAACAAGGCCAACCAAAGTGCTGTACAATAGAAACAAACAAGCACAGCGGACAGGAAAACATAAAATAAAAATATACAGTAGATACAAATAGCAGCAGATAACTAAATTTAGTTAGTTTTACTATTTTATGCTTATGTCTATTATTATATGTTTCAGTGTTTCAATGTTTAGATGTTTACTGTTGCACCGAGGGACTGAGAGAAACGCAATTTCGGTCCTGTGTATGTCCTGTACAGTACATATTGCAGATCTGACAATAAAGTTGACTTTGACTTTGACTTTGACTAAATGGCCAACACTGTATATTACAGACAGGATCAAAACAAATCACACTGTGTTAAAGGCGAGAGAATAGAAGTGGGTTTTCAAGCGAGACTTAAAGACTGAGTGTGGGAGCCTGCATGCCTGACACTCAGTGGCAACTCATTCCACAGTCTTGGACCTGCAGCAGAGAAAGCCCGGTCACCTCTGTAGTCATTCCGTATTTACCTGTATTTAGTGTTTTTCCTTGATGACAGTTTAAGCCACCAGAAACCACTCTCAGATGTACTGACAGTTTATTAGCAGCTATTTCTTGATTTGTAGTATTAACGGCAGTGGACATTGGTACCGTATTTTTCGGCCTACAAGTCGCAGTTTTTGCACAGCTTGCATGCTCTGCGACTTATATACTGTATCAAAGCGACATATTTATGGATTTTTCCCCCCATATTTATAAACCAGTTTTTGGTTGAGATATGACCGTTTTCATTCATTCTGACTGAAAATATTGAACACTACCATTTTCAGCTGCTAGATGGCAGTCGAGTAGTATGGCATGCCGTTGTATTATGCAATGGGTAAAAATGGCTATTAATGACACAGTCAGCTTGTCATAGCCTGCTACCGTCATCTGCCTGGAGCAACCGTCAAATCAGCTTCATTTCGCTGCGCCGCCCCGGCAAAAATTTGCTAATTTGACCATCAAAGTGCATTTATTAAGCAAACGTTAGACTGAGACACACCTTTACTATAATTTTGAGCAAACAAGTAATTGTTTTTAAGTCTTAATCTTGTTAATTCTTGTTAAAGTCCTCCCTTGCACGCTCCCATGGTCGCCATTTGGCCACCCCGTCGATTTTTGGCTCAACACCGGCCCACATTTCTGGGTTGTCAGCGCTGACGCATAATAGATGCAACATACAGTATACGGCGAAGCAACGTATTTGTGTATTTTTCCACTTTATTAGACATATTTGGGCTGATGCGACTTACAGGGCGGTGCAACGTTAACTGCTGAAAATGCGTTAATCACGAGGATCTGAATGACTGTACGAGAGAAGAATGACTTTTTAGGGTCAGAGCATCTCCAAATTGATTTGTGTGTTTGGTGTTCCTGGTTTGCAGAGTTCACCGGACGTTTGTCAGAGTCGTGGGAGTTCGAGGAATATTGTTTTGTTTGTAGGGATGAGGAGCAGCTAAAAACCTTGAGCTCTGATACACACACGCATGACCACGAAGCACCGAAGAAGGCAACGTTTATGATCTATTTATTTATTTAGTAAAGGTGTTTGAGGCGTAGCTTCAGTTTAGGTACAGTTGACCTGCTGTAATTGTTTGTCACGTACTGTAGTTTGTTGTAATTTGTCCTTGTGTAGTTTGAAGGTGTTACCAGGAAAAGTTGTGCTTTTGTTTGTTGGATGGTTCAGGCTCTTTTGGTCGTGTTCACCCCAAACGATTTGAGCTGCGTCGTAGTCTGGATATGCTGGTGAAGATTCTCAGTCGTCCAGGACATGATAAAATCAGAACAAGCGCTCAATACAAAAACAACCGGACTTTATTTGTTGCAGAAAACGTTTCACCCTTTATCCAAAGGGCTTTTTCAATTCAAAATAATTTTTTTCGTAGTCTGGATCTAAAGCAGGAGTTTCAGAGGGGAAGCATGATGGATTGAACCTGGCTGAAGATCACCGTCTTTTCCCGCAGGGGAGAGCTTCATTGTGGACGTTGGACACAAACCACAGATTGTGTGAATGTTCATGAAGCATTCACACTGTATTGTGATCCATTTTTCTTCTGTACGTTTTTCAGCATCTTTCTCATTCCACAGTTTTTATGCTATTTCCACAAATCATACATCAAAACATTCAGCTCCTTCAATGACTTTTTTGGTTTTGGTGCAACTTTAGCTTTTTGAAATATTTAGCCTTTTCTGCCACTTTTTTTCCTCATAGAAAATGAATTGAGCTCATTTTACATCCTTCAGATCTTTACATGTGTTTACAACCTTTCACTGCTGCTTTCACATTTTGTTCTGGTTCAGCTTCTTTGTGCAAATTTAAACTTTTTTCATCTACTCTCAGCTAATTTTAGCTTTTTATTCAGCTGTTTCGTGCTCCTTTCAGGTTCTTTCTGCTAACTACAACATTTAGAGGCAGAGTCAGAGAATCTTTATTGTCATTTGCACCACATGTGATACATGTGATGAAACGAGATTATGTATGGTCCCAGTTGCATCCAACAATAAAATGTAAAAGAAAAACATTAATAGCGTTTAAGATATGAACTAAGAAAAACATCAACTAAAAATACACTAAGCATAGAAAACATTACTCCAAACAACAACACAACTCCAAACATTTAGGTGCTTCTTCTAACGTCGTTCTGCTAATTTCAGTTAATTTCTGCAAGTTTCAGCCTTTTCTGCTATTTCAGCAAATTTTTAGATGTTTTATTCTAATTCTAGCTTTTTCAGCTAATTCCACATTTTTTGCACTTATTTAAACTTTTTTCAGCCTAATTCAGCAAAAAACTTGCTCTCTCCGCTTCCTTCTGGTAATTTAAGCTTCTTTCTGCCTTTTTAGCTTCTTTTCAGCTGATTTTTACTCATTTCAGCTGTTTTCCAGATAATTTCAACTTTTTAATTCTCATTTCTTCATTTCAGCATGATTTCTTCTGCTATACTTTAAACTTGTGCTATCTGTTCAGCTACCTTTTTAGCATTTTTTAGATGATCTTTAGCTGTTTTCAGATTAATTCAATTTTTATAGTAATTTCTGCGACTTTCAGACTAACTTATTTTTGCTAATTTCATCTTGTTATGCTCCTTTCATCTTATTTCTGCTAGTTTCATCTTTTTCTGCTATTTCAGCTACTTTTTAGCTGTTATTTGCTAATTTGAGCTTTTTCATCTAACTCCACATTTTTTATCTAATTTCAGCTCTTTCTGCTTCTTCTAGTAGCTTAAGCTTCTTTCTACCTTTTCAGCAACATTTTTGCTAATTTTAGCTTGTTTAGCTAATTTCTTTAATTCTGTGCTAAATTTGGCTTACCTAATTTAGCAAATATGTGTTCTTTCTGCCTTTTTTCTGCTAATATTGGCTTGTTCTTCCATTTCAGCAAGTTCTTCTGCAATAGGCATTCACACTGCATTTTTGCAGGAAATGCAATTTATCTATAAAGACTAAAATCAACAGCTTGATCTCAAACTTTGCCTCATCTTTTATTCCAGTCCGATGCCGGTGATCTTTGTCCCGCTCCCGTGTCTTTCCGCCTTGTTTTGGGAAGTGAACTTTTCCACCTTGAAACTCCCACCCGCCTCTAGGAGCCGTCCCCTCACGGCTGATGTGAGAAAAACATTTAGCTGCGTTTCCTTTAGTCGAGCTGTCAGTTCAGAAGCATCCAACCTGCAGAGTCGACTCGTGGAGAAATCTGTTCTCTGCACAGGACGTTACCCTGAAGGATCTGTAGGATCATCCTTCCTGTTTCATAACCATACACGACCGTCTTACTTCATCCGACATGAGGTTGTTTCTTTTAAAATCTTTTCTCTTTGCTTTTGAAAAGCTTTGGCTGTTTGTGCACAAGATTGTCAAGTTTTGTCTCTTTTCAAGCTTTTAATTCACATTTTAAGCTAACAAACAGCTAGATTAATATCTGTTACACTTTCAGGGCCACCGATTAAAGCAATAGTTCATATTGTTTAAAGTGGTGCTGTGGTAAGATGCAAACAATCAATATCTTACCTGTTGTGGACAACTGAAGAAGAGCCTAATTTTGACTGGATTGATGAGCCGACAGCTGTTTTGAGCTAAGCCAAGACTAAAATGAATTACTGCATCTAAAAACAACTCTGGCCTGAAAATCTACACAGTGGTTCACGTGAACGCTGGGGTTGCAGAATTATATGCCTATATCCAAACTGGGAATTTATGGAAAGAAACCTGGAATTTAAAGAATTGAAGGATGGTACTTAACAGCAATTTTAAATAAAATTTAAGGAAATGTATCGTAGTATAATCTTAACAAGAAACAGATTTATTTGCTGTATTATGCAAAGAAAAGTACCAAAGAATAGTTACCGTACATAAAGCATAGTAAAAAAATTGTTGCTAAATGCAGTTCACAAAATAATTTTTTCATGAGGACAAGATGACCGTAAAAAATAATAACACTCAAATAACATGTACTGTATGCTGTTTGCTTCAGAGTTGTGTGAATTAAATTGAACATTTTCTACATTTAAATAGATGAATCAATATTTTTTATTTGCTTGTTACTGATAGTAGTTTTGCTTTCAATAAAACACAAATAAACACCATATATATTGTAAATATTTTTTGTTCAAAGTTGCGTACATGAATTCAAAAAGAGAGCGAGAGAAAACAAAAACATTCAAAATTGATTTTTCTCTAAAAGTTATGACACAGTGACATCATCGTTAGCAAATTATGTCTTTAAGCGAGCTACTTACTTTGTGCTAAAATCATTATTTGTCTTGAAAAAAACAACAATGTTTTATTTTTGTTTGGATATAATAAACCATGCCCTATTTCCATTTAACTCCCATAAAGCTTGTGGAACGTTTACAATTTGGATTATTTCCAAAGTTCATGGAGAGTTTCCTGAAATTTACCTGAAATTTTCTGGCCCTTTTCATGTCCAAAAAGAAACGAGGGAACCCTTCACCTCGCCATCAGTTTCCTATTGCATGGCGTTTACGTCCAATTTTAAAAGTCATTGCTATTTCATACAGCCGCAGATGCTTTAGTGTCCCCCTCAGTGTTCAGTGTCCCCCTCCCACAAGCGGGGCACCCCGCCCAACAGAAACGAGCGCCCCACCTACCGAACCCCCGTCCCCACAGCATTGACAATTGTTGGTACTGACATAGCACGGGGCACAATACAAATGTGCTATCAAAAACGCTACTAATGTACCACTCTACTCCACCCCCTTGACAATTATCAGTAGCAACGTAGCGCTAAACACAGATGTGACCCCCTCCCCCCCACCGTCGATAAGAAATGGCAGCAATGTAGCGTTAAACTAGCAGTCGGGCAACACAGACGTGAATCCGTCCCGTCATCCCCCCCTACCGCCCAGTTGATAACAGTCAATATTGATGTAGTACGGGGCGCAATACAAATGTGCTAGCAAAAATGCTACTCACGTACCACTCTGCCCCACCCCCACCCCCTCAACAATTACCAGCAGCAACATAGTGCTAAACACAGATGTGACACCCCCTAACCCCCGTTGTTACAAACTGGCAGTAGCATAGCGATAAGCTAGCGGGCGGGCACCGCAGACATGAATCCGTCCTGTTACCCCCACACACACACACTGTTGTCGATAAAAAATGGTAGCAATGTAGCGCTAAGTTAGTAGGTGTACAACACAAACATGACTCCGTCCGGTCCTCATCCCTCCACACCCCCCCCCTGCCTCGGGTCGACAACTGTCGGTATTGATGTAACTCAGTGCAATATGAACATGCTAGCAATTGCAAAAATGCTACTAATGCACCTCTCTGCGCCCCCCGATAAAAACTGGCAACAACGTAGCGCTAAGCTAGCGGGTGGGCAACACAGACGTGACCCCGTCCCGTCACCCCTCCACACACACCGTCATCGATAAAAACCAGCAGCAATGTAGCGCTAAGCTAGCAGGCGGGCAACACTAATGGGACTCCGTCCCGTCCCCCCACCCCATTGACAAAAATACCATAAGACGACGAGTGCCCCACCAAGAAAACTGATCTAGGGGAAACACTGACTTTATCAATCTACTTTGGTCTTGGCTCCACTGGAACCAGCCATTAGGTCAGAATTTAACTCCATCTCTCCAATCTAAGGTCAGTGAAAGAAGTGTTCACAGCAGGTAAGATATTTATATTTATAAAAGTTTACATTTATACCTTTACAGAACCCCAGTTCAAAAGACCCTAACTATGTCGTTAAGGCAGCTGTCGCGAGGAGAATTAGTGTTTTGGGATTTCTCGATGCAGCTCCGCATCCATTAAAGCGACTCACAGCCGAGTCGTGTTGTAAAAGTCGAACATTTTTCAGACTCATTTTGCAGGTTTGAAAAGTTCTGAACTCGTAAAGAAAAAAAAATGAAACTGTGAGGTTGTCAGATTTTTTTTTTGTGGCAGTGCAGTATTTCGTGACAGTCCCCCCTTCAAATATCCTGAGCAAGAAACTGTTTAATCGCGGCAAGCTTATAGGAGGCAGGAGGGTGGGGGTAAAAACCGAGGAGGATTGTGAATTTTATCCAGGCAGTGTAAGGTGCAGTGCAGTGTGGGTGTTTACCACGTTAAGCCAGCCTTCGCGCTGAAGATCTATTTGATATACGGTGTTCACTTTCAGTCTTTGTTGTTTGCCTCCCAGGAGCTGAAACACACACTCACACTGAAGCGCCGACGGTAGCCGCTAACTGGACGGACTTTCTGGTAATCGACCTTTTGCAGGTGAGTTTGGGCTCTTTTGTGTGGAACAGGTAGAACCAAGCCCCTGAATTATCTTTTTTTTTTTAAAACAATTTAAACTTTTTGTCGAAGTGTTAGATCAGGGGTCTGCAACCTTTTAAATCCAAAGAGCCTTTCTACCTTTCACTTACTAAACAAAATGTGTCTCGAGCTGCAAAACCTGCTACAATCCAATGTTCATTATCAACTGGTGGCTCATGGGCCACTTCAAATTCATATGAAGGTTTTTTTTTTTCAGCTAGTGGGGGTGCCTTTATAAAACAAAAAATATGTAATGAGTTTTAACATTTACTAATGATTTTACATTTTAGGGCTAAAGAAAAGGCCACATTCATGTAAACAAGGGGGAAAATACATATTTCATACCAATTTTACCAAAATAATTTAACCCTATGTGAGTCTTCCTTTTAATTTTAGAAAAATAAATATGTATTCCACTTTAAAGCAAAGCATCAATTGTGTGTATAAATATTGGGCCATTTTGTTGGATATGTAATTGTGACATTAACGTTTAATTTAAAAACAATAATTTTCTTTAACTTTAATTACCGTATTTTTTGGACTACAAGGCACATTTCAAATCCTTTTATTTTCTCAAAAATCAACAGTGAGCCTTATGTATTCATTTTGGTTGGGCTTACTGACCTCAAACCAATTTTATGTGGTACAGGACGCTCAGAAATCTGTCAAAAATGTTTCCGTTTTGCTTAATGCGCCTTATAATCCAGTGCGGCGTGTAGACCGAAAAATACGGTAACGCAGTCAATCAATCAATTAATTAATTACTCACCATATTTCTTCTAGGCAGCTTGCCCTAAATGTATTCCAAAGAATTTCTGGTGGATTTGAGACAAAGATCCAGCTGTAAGGCCAGAAGTTGGATAAATGAAGTAGCTAAATCCAATCAACATGATTTTCTCCTTGTTTTAGTAGTTTATTTTAAATGTTTGCAGATAAGCTGCTAAAATGTTGCCATTTCTCTTTACTGTGGGTATAAAAATAATTGAGTTTACATTTTGCATTATGTTTGGTCAAAGCTGAAAGGAGCCGCAGACCAAGGCCCAAAGAGTCGTATGTGGCTCCAGAGCCGCAGGTTGCAGACCCCTGCTTTAGATGGATATTTTAATTGTTTTAAGTTTGGGTTACTAGCAAGAAAACACTTTTTGGATTTTTGCACCAAGGAGGGCAGACAGTAGGGCTTATAGCTCATTGGTTGGTGTCCTGTAATCCTGAGGCTGCCGGTTCGATCCCGGGTTGTGTCAAGAACGGCGTTCAGCGTGAAACAATTGCCATTTATTTCATAGCGACCTCTAAAGAAGGGAACAGCCGACAGGCAAACGGCAGAGAACGGACGGTAACGTTTCAGGGGAACGTTTTGCTGGAACGTATAACGCAAAGTCACTTTTGCGATTACGTTATGG
>JBBPBX010029621.1:21004-35763 GCA_038048925.1 Garcialebias charrua
TGTATTTACAAAAAAGTAAATCATCCTCAAAATTAAATGCATCGTGAAGAAAACGACTAGCTCCTGGCAGCTTTATTTTGGCTTTAAAAACAAGTTAAAAAAAACAAGTTTGTCACTCTATTACAAATGTCAATGCCAGAACCTTCATTTTATTTTATATATATACTTTTTATACTTTTATACTACTATGCAAAAAACTCAGGACAGTATTACACTTTTTATTATTTCATTTTATGCTTATGTTTATTAAATGTTTAGTGTTTTAGTGTTGGTGTAACTTTTCATACTTTCATACTACTACTATGCAAAAACTACTATGCAAAAACTCAGGACAGTATTACACTTTTATTATTTCATTTTATGCTTATGTTTATTAAATGTTTCAGTGTTTTAGTGTTTAAATGGTTACTGTTGCACCGAGGGACAGAGAGAAATGCAATTTCAATCCTGTGTATGTCCTGTACATATTGCAGTTTTGACAATAAAGTTGACTTTGACTTTGAAGTAAAAAAAAAAAGTACGATTAGCAGAAAATATGCAACATCTCTAAACCAAAACCCGGTGTCGTCTGCGAAGATGTGCAGGTTTAGAACCCCTCCTGTTATTGTCAGGATGCGCGGCACGGGGATGGCGTATCAGACGACTGTCAGCGCAGCGGTTGTTTTTAGCCTCAGACACGCTCCTGATGTTGTGATGAAACAACCCCCCAGAGGCTTCTGTGTTTGTCTGAGGCTCGTAACCCGTTAATTGGAGCATCTCAGGTGTAGCAGTGCCACAGAGGCAGCGAGGTTCTCCTGGGTCCTGCGGAGAACAGTCGCAGAGGGAAGAAGAGAACTTCTGATGACTTGATCATCCAGCCATTAATGTGCAGCAGCTCGTGTCTTCAGGTTTTATGAGTTGAAATGCTTTTTGTAACGCTCACGTGTTTGTTTTCAGTGGACAAGTGGAATAAGTCTTGAACCATGAGCTCAGTGGCAGTGTTGACCCCGGAGAGCTTCGAGGAGCATCGCAGTGGTCTCAAAGACCAGGAGATTGCTGGTAACGTCCCTCCATCCTTTGTTAGCAAAGATTCTTCCACACATTCACTGTTTATTGTTATTTCTGAAGAAGTTGCAGTAAAAAACAACAACTATTGTTGTGATTTATGCTATTATCATGCTACGATTGTTCAAGTCTAACCTCAAGTGAACAAAAGGGCACAACTGAACTCACGGGGTCGTTATTTAATACATTAACAACAGCAATAAAGTCTGGTTCAGACACTGATCGGATAAATTTCATCAGCTCCAGAATCATTGTACAGCAGTGTTGCCAGGTGTACGATAATTATCGTATTTGTACGATAATTTTGCCCTCTGTACGATGTACGATCAATAATCCCGAAAAAGGCCAAAAATACGATAATTTGACCGTTCCTTGAATGTGTAGTTGTGATCGGTTTCCATCAGCCTGCCGCAACGGTCTGTCTGAGTTTTTTTGTGAACCCTGAATGCATCTTGAAATTCCAGCCAATCGTGCTTTTCTAAATGTGACCTAAAGAGTGACGTGCGTGCGTTTGCCTCAGAACAACGGCCATGATTGGCTGAATAGCCCGCTGCGCCCGCCCCATGAGTTAGAGAAGAAGAAAAAGCAGAGCCGTGTCTCGTGTGACACCGGTCTGGAAGAAGTGATGAAAATGAGAGAACATTTATATAAAGTTAAATGTTAAATGATAATTAAGAAATATATTAAGAAAATATGGCAGGAAACCTTGGACATTACTGATACAGGAAGACATTTACACAACAAAAAAGGTAGGATATACAAGGAAAGCAGGAAGAAACAACTTACTCGCATTAGAATAGGACACACAGACCTTAATAAATCTCTTAAAATAATTGGAAAGCTTGCAACAGGACTTTTTTGTGACATGTGCACCAGCAATCTCCCTGGAACGGTTCAACATGTCTTTATGGGATGTCCAAGGTATGAAACAGAAAGAATGCATTAACCCTCCTGTTATGTTACGGGTCAAATTGACCCGTTTTAAAGTTTACATTTTTTTTAAAAATAGTTAAAAATATTTTTTCTGCATGAAACTTTTTCTATTTGTCTTAATAGTTCCAATCAACATATAAATTGAAAATGATTCACTTTACACATTTGTACCACTCTCTGCGTCTACTTGTTACATCGATACTGTTCGGGTCAATTTGACCCGGCAGTCAAAATGAATGGTAAAAAGGGTAAAAACATTTCCAATTCTATTTGTTTCCTTGAAACTATGAGACATATTTCACTACACACACACACACACACACGCACACACACACACACACACACACGCACGCACGCACGCACACACACGCACACACACACACACACACACACACACACACACACACACACACACACGCACACACACACGCACACACACACACACGCACACACACACGCACGCACGCACACACACACACATACACACACACATGCACACATGCATGCACATAAACCCACTTTCTCACTATTCTCTTTACTTCACAAGGAAACTGTGAGAAAGCAGGTGTTTATACAACTTTTGACGGGAACCTTTTCTGTTCCCGTGGGAAAACTCCACCCACACAAATCTTCATGACTCATTTGTCTTGATTTTAATGAGCGGGTCAATTTGACCCAGAACAGTAAATGTGTCTCAAGTTCAATTATAAAGATCACCCTTTGAAAAAAATAAAATAAAATGTAACATAATTTTTTTTACAAAAATCAATTTCAAGGATAATTATTGTTTTTTTGTGTGTAGGTTTTTTCAGCAAACATAAAAAATGTAAATCACATTGTTTATGTCCAAATGAGTTAGTCGTCATTATCCTTTATTTATGAGAAATAAAAAAAACATCATTGCACAAATATTGACTGACATGGTTAGTATTGGAGTTAATAATCAGATACAAAAAGGTTTTGGAGGATTTTTTGGGTTTCTGACACTATTACATGATTAAACACTCCCCGGGTCAAATTGACCCACGAACATTATTGCTGTACCTCAGAAACAAACATAACAGGAGGGTTAACAAAAATAAATAAATAAAATTAATATTAAATTTACAATTAGGGATGTTTTTAGTAGTGATATCAGTAAAGCTAAATATCAGGTTATTATTTCCTTGAAAATACAAACTTAATAGACAGAATTTAGTTGAGTTATTAAATTAAAACCGCCATGAAACAAAACAAGAAGCGCGGGGGGGCGGGCTCATTAGTTGCCACCAGACATTAATACGTATTATTGTCTATGGTTCCCACCCGTACTGATGCCACAACGCTGTGAGTGCCTGTTAGACGCAATTCAACAACAGAGTGACTATAGTGCATACTTGTTATTTTGGTTTTGACGGGTGTACGATAATTTCCCTCAAAATACGATAATTTTGGGGCTCTAGTACGATAATCCTACATTTCTCACCTGGCAACACTGTGACTCAAGCACACAGGCAGCTTCTCCACCCACGTCCAGAACTGTGGCAGCTCACAGCTTGGCCGCTGAAAGTAACAGACTGAGGGCCTCAGGTCTTCCCAGTAATGTTATCAGCACAATACAGGGAGCGAGAGCTGGGTCAACCCAGACTCTCTACACTTGTAAATGGCGTATTTTTAGGCCTGGTGTCTGGAGAGGAATATTGTTTTATATTCCTGTAACCTAGTCCAGCTTCTCACATTTTTACAGGACCTGCTAGAAAAAGGTAGCTCTTTTTCTACCATTAAAGTTTTTGTCAGCCATTTCGGCTTGCCACGAAGGCTGGGGGGGGGGAACACCTGGTGCACACCCTCTCACGATACGTTTCATGAAGGGTGTACTGAGAAAAAGGCCCCCCAGCAGGACTCTGCCCCAGGTGTGGGACCTTCAGTTAGTCCTGGATACCCTGTGCGGACCTCCGTTCGAGCCCCTCAGCAATATTGAAATAGACTTGCTGTCTTATAAGACTGCGTTGCTCCTGGCTCTCTGCTCAGCTAAACGTGTGAGTGACCTCCACACTCTGTCTGTACACCCAATGTGTACCAGGTTTGCCCCTGACAGGTCAAAGGTCACCTTGCGTCCTAACCCCGCATATGTCCCAAAGGTTCCAATTCTGAATCCCAGGAGTCTGGACTTTTAGCTTTTTGCGTTTCCTCCCCATCCTCTCCTCACTGAGGAGCAGAGAAAGTTGAATGCACTCTGCCCTGTCAGGGCCTTGAGTGTTTACATCCACAGAACCGTCAGTTGGAGAAAAACAAACCAACTGTTTGTATGTTTTGCCAATCCTGCTGCTGGCAGAGCCCTTTCAAAGCAGCACCTCTCACACTGGGTGACTGAGGCCATTAAAAGGGCGTACAGCAGCAAAGGTCATCAGGTGCCCTCTGGGGTACACAGCCATTCCACTCGAGGCCTAGCTGCCTCGTGGTCCCTTTTTAAGGGCGTGCCAGTGGCAGACATTTGTGCTGCAGCTAATTGGAGCTCCACAAACATGTTTGCAAAGCATTATTGTTTGGATGTTACTGCCTGTGACGTCACTCAGGCTGTACTCTCTAACACACAGTAGAGATCAGCTAAAACGCCTAAAGTAGGAAGGCAGAAGTTCTCATAAGCATGCATCCGGCCACTACACATCTTGGGGTGTCTATGAGTGCACACCTATTTCTCCAGCTCCCCGAGCGCCTTCTATGGCTGCTCACTGCACCACCTGGTAGGTGGTTGGGTTAAATGCAGAGACGAATTTCGTCTGTGTATGGGAAACATACGCAGATGACAAGATTAGACAATTATTATTATTATTATTATTATTTTACTGAGCATTACAAGGGCATGAATGGATTGCGTTCCCATAGTCAGTATGTTGCACTGAGTGGACTGACTGATAAGGGAACTGAAAGTTATGCATCATAACTAATGTTCCCTGAAAGAAGGGAATGAGGTGCAACATATGTTTGCCCTTTCAATGCCCAAAAGCTTGGTGAAGTGCTCTTGGAGACAGAAGGATGGGCGCAGTCGTCTTTATACCAAAAGGGCGGGGCCTCTGTGGTGACGCTGACGCCCCTCCTGCCGTAAAGGTGTGAATGTATTACTTCAGGTAAATCGCGCGGGGGACGCAATTCCCATAGTCAATATGTTGCACCTCGTTCCCTTCCTTCAGGGAGGTATGGTGCATAACTTTCAGTTTCCCTACTTGTTGGCTGACGACAGAATTCACACAGAGCAAGACCAAATGGACTCAATTTACAGGATGTCACAAGGTGGCTTCGACTCGGCCAAGACATTTTCCTTAATATGTGGCAGAGGATGGTAAATGTTTTATGATTTGTTTTCCAATCATTTGCCCATTGGAGTGCTGTGTTTGCCTTTGATTATAAAAAACAACATTGCAGAAGTTGCGGGTGGTCGTACTATGATTATCCACATTGAGGCAGATAGATAGATGATCAAGTTATATAGAAGACTACGGAAACTGTGTAGACCAAGATTGGAAAATGGAAAAAACAGCCTTAGTTTTTGCAAGTTTCCATAAAATCTGTTCAGTGGTTCATGAAAAATTCTGGTACCAGTGACAATCAAAAACGCACACATATATGAACAAAACCTTAACTCATTCAGTGGCAAAACTCATTCATTGTGGCAACATGGTGGCACAACTGGTAGAGCTGCTGCCTCTCAGGGAGCAGGTCCCCGGTTCAAATCCCGGTCTGGGGGCCTTTCTGGGTGGAGTTTGCATGTTCTCTCCGTGCATGCGTGGGTTTTCTCCGGGTGCTCCGGTTTCCTCCCACAGTCCAAAAACATGCATGTTAGGCTGATTGGTAACTCTAAATTGACCCTAGGTGTGAGTGAGACAGGTCCCTCTTGTAAATGAGTCCCCGTGGCTCAACGAGGCTAGCCTGTATAAATAAAGGTTGAATGAATGAATGAATGAATGAATGAATGAATGAATGAATGAATGAAAAATGAAAATAAACTATGTCTCAACATATTATGATTGCATTTCATTATTGCCAATATTTTAATTAAAAAAAAAGAAATACAGATACACAATGTTTTGTTGTAAGGATGAAAACAAACTAAATTATGTTGACTCATATTTTTATTTTGTCAACCCTGTCACTGACAGATACACAGACAACAGAGTAAGTAACACTGATTTGTAAACAGTGTGTGAAACATTACAAGTTTAAAATGTTCTTTTGTAATGAATGTTTTGTATACCTTCATTAAACAAGATAAACAGAAACATTTATAATTAGGTAATAAAAATACAAATAAGATGCAAATTTTAAATTAGAATAATTTAAAGTACCAATGATTAAAAATATAAAATATTTTAACAAAATACTGAAAAAGATCTGAATAAAGCACACATGTCCAGTATTTACATACAATATTAAAATAATAGAATGAGACTGAAGTTACATAAAATAAAATATGGCTACTTTTAACCAGGCCTTCATTGTCATTAAGAGTGGGTTTATCTGATTTAGGCATTGGTGCAGGGCAGGAAGTAGTTGTTTTCCAGCACACGCAACATTCTCCTGGACCTCAGGCTGTACTCGCGCATGTAGGGTCCACTGTAGAGGTAAGCAAACCCTGTGGAACACAGATGGTGCATGTCAGTGATACAGAACAACTTGATTCAGACAGAAAGTTCTTTAGGCAGCTTGAATGTTTCCTACCTCTGTACTGTAGAGCTGCTGTCACCCGACCAGTCATGCCAGAGAAGGTGTCATCCACTCGTTTAGGAAAACCACGGTCCAAAGTCTTTGTAGTCTCATCATAACTGAAAACAGATCAAAATGAGATAAAGGAGATACATTTCAAACATGTCACTTTGTCAGGTTTCAATCAGGATCAGTTCAAATGAGGATCAGGCTCAGCTGCTGAAGCATTGTGAGGTTAACAGCATGTTAACTGGTGCAGGCCTTACAGAGCACATCACACCAGTTTTGGCCTCCCTGCACTGGCTACCATTCATCTTCAGATCCAGATCAAAATACTCATGTATGTTTTTAAATCACTGAACAGTTCTGCCCCATCCTATCTCACTGATCTTCTGCAGCCAAATGTCCCATCATGCTCTCTGTCAGCAGACCAGATGTTTCTTTCAGTTCCAGAAACTCGTCGTAAGCTCAGAAGTGACAGGGTTTTCTCTGGTGCAGGTCCAAGACTGTGGAATGAGTTGCCACTGTCACGCTTGAAAACTCACTTTTATTCCCTTGTCTTTGACACGGTGTGATTTGTTTTGATCCTGTCTGTATTCTACAGTGTTGGTCATTTAGTTATTATCTGCTGCTATTTGTATCTATATTTTTATTTTATGTTTTCCTGTCCGCTGTGCTTGTTTGTTTCTATTGTACAGCACTTTGGTTGGCCTTGTTGCTGTTTTAAGTGCTCTGTAAATAAATTGGTATGGTAGGGTACGTTCTGGCTGACTGTCAATCAGTTCCACAGAGAAAGAAAACCAGCCATTTGATTTGATTGTAGATCTTGTTTGAACGCACCTGTAGTAGTTGGTGCCGACAAAGAAGAGGGTCTTGCCAGTTTCTGGATTATGGAGAGCTGCATCTATTTTCTTGACTGTTTTGGGCAAACCAAAGCTGGAAATGGATTTGGGATAGCCGTGAACGAGGTCATAGCCACTGAAGGCCCACACTCTTTGGTCTGACATGAGAAAAGGAAAATAAACACAATATATTACAAAACTAATAGAAACCAGCTTAATACTGCAACAAATCATGAACAAAGTACAAATACCTTTAAGAAGAAAAACTCTGTCGGACTGTGAGCTCTCAAAAGCAGCATCAATGTTTTCAGGAGCATTGGGCCAGAAGTTTGTGATGAGACTCTGCTGAGGTGTAGAACTCTGAGGGTAGATGCGCCAGAAGAAGCTGAGAAACACACAGAACAAAATAGAAAATTAACCAGGAACCAGCTCTTGTGTAGATAAAAACTGCCGAACTTTGTCATTTGGATTTTTAGAGCCTTAACTGTCTAAAATACCTGTCTTTGAAGAAGAGCATTTCTCCTCGCAGAGTGGCAACAGCATCCAGGACCATGGTGGAATCACAAGCATCAGGAGTGATGGGAGCAGTGGGTCCAGGAGGAATAGGATCCTTGTTTGCACCTGAAAATGTTATTGTGTGTTTTAGCTGAGTCTTACTGAATCAGAGATACAATGATTTTAGTAAGTCATGGTTTGTTCAAGTGTGTCATGAGAATCCTGAGTCTGAGTACTAACCATAGAGGGACTGGATGCCTTTGACATCATCCTGTGGCAGAACGAAGGTGTCAGGGTTTCTGTATGTGTAGGTGGGGTACATTAGAGCACCAGGGTCATTAGAGTGGGACAAGCCCAGAGAGTGGCCCAACTCGTGAGCAGCAACCATGAAGAGGACGTAGCCTAAAGCACGAGAAGACAGAACCACAGATGACTTACAGCTCTTCCAAGGTAAACCAAACCATGACATGAACACTGAGGGGAAACATAAAAAACTCACCAGAGTTTGAGCGAAAAGAGAACGTTTCATCCTCATCAAAATGAGCATCTCCTCCAATTCCAGGGGCAGGAGCAAAGGCATGTGCAAGAATACCATCAGGACCATCAAACGGGTAATAGTCCCCATGTGCTGTTAGACGAAAAACATTTCTGTCAATATTACAAATGGTCAACAGAAACATGTGTTTACCAACTGAATGTTCAAATTCTAAAATGAGGACTATCCATCCATCTTAGTCTTCGCCTAAAGTGGAGGAATTTAATTTTTTGGGAGTTTGATTCATGGTTGTTTCAGTCTGTCATGGTGAAGAAAGAGACAAACTGAAAACACAGCTCTTGGTTTACTGGTTCATTTTTCATTCCAGCCCACATCTATCACAAGGATCATAAGGATCTCAGATACAAACAATTGAAATAACATTTCTCTGTAATGTGGCTGTGCTCAGCCTTAGAGATAAGGTCAGGAACATTAGCATCCTGGGAAAGCTCAAACTAGAGCTGCTGCTCCTTGATGAATGGAGTCAACTGAGGTGGTTAAGGCCTCCTGGGCGCCTTCCTGTAGAGCTTTTCCAGGCATATCCCGGAAGGAAGGATGGATGGATGAATGGATGATGGATGGATTATGGATGGATGAGGATGGATGGATGGAAGAATGGAATGAATGATGGATAGATGGAGGGGTGGATGGAGGGGTGGATGGATGATGGTTGCAAGGGTCATAGGTGGAAAGAGTACTGAAAATTTGGACTAAAGTACAAGTACACTACATAAATTTGACTCAATTACAAGTAAAAGTACTAGTGTTATAAAAATACTTAAGTAAAAGTACAAAGTACTCTTTTCAAAAACTACTCAAGAGTAATAATTACTTTTTAATCAATTGGTGTTTTATTGTGTTGTCAATAGGAGGCATTCAGTTTGATTTACTCTATATAATAGCAGCTACATTCCAAGCACATTTCTCTGATGCTCACAAGCTCCTTCTTATTTTAGTACCGGGGAAACCGATGGCATTGACAATATCTAAGATCTTTACATACTTAGCCAAACTAATAGCCCACACATACAAACAATAAAAACAATATCATACAGGTAGCTGTAAAACTTCATATACCACAATATGTTTTTTGAGAACAGATGCTGAAGTGTTGTAAGCTGCTAACACCCTATAATAATCTGGACGCTGACTGCTTTTCACCCTCTGTACGTGAAACATTCATCCAGGTACGGCCACGGGCACTTGTCCTCAGCCTTTACCTCGTCATTTTCTCTGTTGACAGGGTTGTCCTCTGTCTCCATTTGGGCTTTTTCTCCAAATCTTCAGTCCATAAATGACTCTCTACACCACAGAGTTATCCTTTGCTTACATCATAGGTACATTAACTGGCGCGTTTGTGATCTGAGAGCATAACTGGCTACAAAGATGCAGATGAACGGTTTGGATATTAATTCAAATTGCGGCCGTACTCAGTAGACGCTTCTGATTTTAAAAGTAGCAAAGTGGATTACATGGTCTAAATTGTACTTAAAAGTATGAGTAAAATTTCACACGTGAAAGAAATACTCATAAAAGTACAAGTAACGTACCCAAAAATGAACTTAATTACAGTAGATGGATAGATGGACGCTCCGATCCTAAAATGCAGACTACCTTCATGTATTTTGTCACACAGCAATGAGCAGAAACTAACAGTGAGCATGTGGGTTAAATTGTTTTACACTCACCCCCACTACCAAAAGAGATCATGATGTCAGCCGTGCCACTGTTCATCTTTGTAAAGGTCAGAGGAGTGACTTTGGCCCACACCTGCAGAGCTTTCTCAATAGAATCGTCCACCTCTGCCTCAGACATGTCAGGTGTGTAGTTCTCTATTCTGTGGGCATGAAAGAAACAGTGAGCATTAAAACACCTACAATGTGTAAATTAGTATGTCTCTGTATCCAGCGCTCTCTGTAGATCATCCACCTGTAAGTGAGTTTGTTGGTCTGCCATTTCAGGTTGCCTTCAAACGTAGAGAAATGAGCAGCATTTACATCTGGAACACCACAGCGAGGCTTCTTCATCATGTTCAGGGTGTCAGCATCCAGAGTCCCTGTGATCCGGAGACCGAAGAATTTCTGCATCTCGATTAACTTCTTGGCCATCAGGCTGATGCCAACTCTGGCTGTTGGACCATTTTTTTCTGTCAGGTTGTAAAACTTCTTCAGGTAGTTCTAATGGAGAAAGAAGATAATACACTTATGACACTCAAAATACCAACAAACTCAAGAAGAGCTTTTTTATACTTTACAAGAGATTAAAACAACAACATAACAGGCAGAATTAAACCCACAAAGCTTCCAGCTGTTGTTTCCAACCAGAACAGTAGAACATTAAAACAGGACCAAGTACCTCTGCTAACTGTTCATCAGTGTCCTGAGATAACGGCATGCAATAAACTGCAGCCAGCAGACCCAGCAGGAAGCTCAGAGTGATTGTCTTCATGTTTCCTCGTGGAATGGATTGTGTCTCTCCCACCTGGAGGATGAAAATATATAGTCTGAGTGTTGAGCAACTACCTGCGTTTATGAGCCAGTGACTCACAAAAATGTTTCCTTTATGGAGGAAAGAGGAAGTTTCCCAAAGGAGGATGCATCATGATGACATGAACACAGCATAGAAAGATTTGTCACTACTGAAAACTAAATAAGGATGAATATCTGTGATAAAAACACAAAATTTGATTTCATGAGTAAAAAATTTAAGAAAATCATGACACAGAGATTTTCATTAAAAAATGCATATTATCTGCCACCTTTAATGTCAAGGTCTCAAACCTAGATCATTCATATCACCATTCATCATATCATGTTAAGATATGATGAAGCCTTTTTGTCCAAACCTTTAAAAACCGTATCCATGATCTCTTACAATAAAATAATAAATATATAAAATATTACAGTCAGAGTAGATGTTTTGATGTATCCAACTTCTACAACATCAAATTTTATCTCAAGATCTTCAAAATATTTTGAGGTCTAGATATTATTATATGTAATCATTTTGATTGGCTGTGGAGGCAGCAGGATGGCACAGTTAGTTGACCTGCCGCCTTTCAGCAAGAAGGTTGGCGGATGGAATCCCGGCCGGGGGCCATTCTGGGTGGAGTTTACATGTTCTCTCTGTGCTGCGTGGGTTTTCTCCAGGTACTCCGATTTCCTCCCAGAGACCAAAACCATGCATGTTAGACTGATTGATGACGCTAAATTGACCCTAGGTGTAAACGAGAGAGTGAATGGTTGTTTGTCTTGTTTGTCTCTATGTGTCCCTGTAATGGACTGAGACCTGTCCAGGTGTCCTCGAGCTGGACTGGAGACCTGTCCAGGTCATATCTGTCAAGTCTCCCGTTTTGGCCGGGAAACTACCGTATTTTACCCCTCTTTCTCGTCGTCATCCCGAATTATTATTTTCCCGGAAATCTCCCATATTATAATATTTATTTATTTTTAAACATTCCAGTGCCTCTGTCACTAGCCTCGCGAGAACTGCCACCTGCAGTAGCCTCGGTGGCAGTTCTCGCGATGTTACTGCTGGCAGCGGGAACAAACCCGGAAAAACACAGAGATGGATGAATGTAACAAGAGAGAAGGCGTCCCTGCCAAAAAAGTTAAGACTTCGTGTAAATATCTTGAAAAATGGGACAGCGAATTTACTTTCCTAAAGAAGAGTAGGGTGGGGCACAATTACGCGTTTTTTAAGATTTGTAACTGCGACTTTAGTGTCTCTCATGGGGGAAGGAACGATGTCCGTCAGCATGAAAAATCCGTCAAGCACAAAGGTAGGCCTATCAGATTGTGATCACATAACTGGTTTGAAAGAGGCTGATAGGTAGTTATTTTAGATTTCTTGTAAACCTGTCTTAAAATGTAAGGGGTCCTGGACTTTGGTTGGGCTAGTGCAGGGGTCTGCAACCTGCGGCTCTGGAGCCACATGCGGCTCTTTGGTCCCTCAGCAGTGGCTCTTCCAAGCTTTGATCAAAACTAACTTTAAACTGAATTTTATTTGTTCTTATAACAACAAAAAGGGCTAGTTTTAGCAGTTTTTCCTGTCATTTCCTTTGCAAATGTGTGAATACTAGAACTAATAGAAGGAGTAAAACATAAGTTAACTTTATTTATTCGAAGTAGGATATTTAATTTTTCCACAATTAAAATAATTTACCTAGACCTGCATAGTTCATTATTTTATTTTTTAATTGGGAAAGATCACATTATTTTTCCTTCTTTATGATAATCTGGTCTTTTTTAGTCTTAAAATGTAAAAATATCAACAAATCGTTAGATATTTTCAGCTTTACAATGGCCAGAAAACTACAGGTCAGAAAATTGTCCTCTAACAAACTTAAAGTGGTCTGTGGGCCACCAGTTGAGAATCCCAGTTGTAGCAGGTATTGTGGCTCCGGAAACGTTTAATTTAGTGAACAAAGGGGCAGAAATGGCTCTTTTGATCATAAAGGTTGCAGATCCCTGGGCTAGTGGGATGGCTCGGCGTACCCGGCAGAAAATTTCCTTTATTTTTAAATCCAAAACTTGACAGGTATGGTCCAGGTGTCCTTGAGATGGACTGGAGACCTGTCCAGGGTGTTCCTGTGATGGACTGGAGACATGTCCAGGTGTCCTGTGATGGACTGGAGACCTGTCCAGGTGTCCTTGTGATGGACTGGAGACCTGTCCAGGTGTCCTTGTGATGGACTGGAGACCTGTCCAGGTGTCCTGTGATGGACTGGAGACCTGTCCAGGTGTCCTGTGATGGACTGGAGACCTGTCCAGGTGTCCTGTGATGGACTGGAGACCTGTCCAGGTGTCTGTGATGGACTGGAGACCTGTCCAGGTGTCTTTGTGATGGACTGGAGACCTGTCCAGGTGTCTCTGTGATGGACTGGAGACCTGTCCAGGTGTCTCTGTGATGGACTGGAGACCTGTCCAGGTGTCTCTGTGATGGACTGGAGACCTGTCCAGGTGTCTCTGTGATGGACTGGAGACCTGTCCAGGTGTCTCTGTGATGGACTGGAGACCTGTCCAGGTGTCTCTGTGATGGACTGGAGACCTGTCCAGGTGTCTCTGTGATGGACTGGAGACCTGTCCAGGTGTCTCTGTGATGGACTGGAGACCTGTCCAGGTGTCTCTGTGATGGACTGGAGACCTGTCCAGGTGTCTCTGTGATGGACTGGAGACCTGTCCAGGTGTCTCTGTGATGGACTGGAGACCTGTCCAGGTGTCTCTGTGATGGACTGGAGACCTGTCCAGGTGTCTCTGTGATGGACTGGAGACCTGTCCAGGTGTCTCTGTGATGGACTGGAGACATGTCCAGGTGTCTCTGTGATGGACTGGAGACCTGTCCAGGTGTCTCTGTGATGGACTGGAGACCTGTCCAGGTGTCTCTGTGATGGACTGGAGACATGTCCAGGTGTCTCTGTGATGGACTGGAGACCTGTCCAGGTGTCTCTGTGATGGACTGGAGACCTGTCCAGGTGTCTCTGTGATGGACTGGAGACATGTCCAGGTGTCTGTGATGGACTGGAGACCTGTCCAGGTGTCTCTGTGATGGACTGGAGACATGTCCAGGTGTCTCTGTGATGGACTGGAGACCTGTCCAGGTGTCTCTGTGATGGACTGGAGACCTGTCCAGGTGTCTCTGTGATGGACTGGAGACATGTCCAGGTGTCCCTGTGATGGACTGGAGACCTGTCCAGGTGTCTCTGTGATGGACTGGAGATCCGTCCAGGTGTCCCTGTGATTGTTATGACTCAACAAACCCAGATTTTTATGAGACCCAGAAACAAGACAAGACTTAGGGTAGATAAGGAACAGTGTTTATTGTTTACAGTGCTCAGTATTTACAGATGATCTGATGGAGCCCTGAAGAAGAAGGAAAGAGTCAGGTGGGTCTGGTTGATGGAGTAGAATGTTTGATATTGATCCAGTTGTTATTCTGTTACAGGTTTGGAAGTGGTGATGAGGCACAGAGCCAAATCCAAAACAGAGCTCCAGAGATGAAGAACCAGGCAAGGCAGGCAAGTGGCTGGAGGGCAAGGCATGAGGAACAGGACCGAGGGAGAACCAGGACTGGACAGGACCCAAGGAGACAGGATGGCATGAAAGAGAATGAACCAGCAAAGAGTAACAATCAAGTGCAGCCTTATGTAGTGTTGGATCTCATCAGGTAGATGGCAGATAGCTGGTAGTAATTAGCGGCCATCTTGGAGCAGAGAGCTGCAACCAGTGGTA
>JBBPBX010029622.1:0-16804 GCA_038048925.1 Garcialebias charrua
GTTAGCACAGATTTTCCCAAGAGCACTTCTCTGAGATTGAGATGACCCCAAAATAATGTTAGCTGCTTAACAATTTGTTGTGGTTCTAATTTGAAAAAGTTAACTGGTTTATACTGCTAAAGTTTACTCCTTCCATTTTGTAATACGAGCCTTAATTGTATGTAAATATTCCTATTTCTTTGCACAAGACAGAAGCAGTGTTGCCGTTTTATGAAACTACGGTATTCAGTATTTTCACCTTCATCTTGAGGCGCATGCAGCACAATCTCTTTATGAATATAATTTATATCCAACAACCTTTTTTCAGTCGGGTAGCAGTTGTATTTTTTGTCCCCGACTTTAAATTTTATTCAAACACAAAACTATTTGGTTGCATCTTATTTCACTATGTAATCTCAATAAACTAGGATTATTCTTGACATTGTTTCATAAAATATTGTTGCAGCTTTGATTGTTATTTGGGTCGCTGATATTTTTCATTTTGACCTTTTCTCTCACTGTCATGACACTTTGAAATGATTTGGTCATTGAAAAACATAAATTGTTTCTGGGTTGAAACAGTTCAATTCATGCCCTGATACATGCTCAATAATCCAGGTAGAAAAATCTAAAAAAGCTAAGTCTGGTCCTCTGGACATTCAAAAAAACAAAAAAACAAAACAAAGCAAAAAAAAATTGTAGAAACGTTTCGTCTTTCGTCCGAAAGACTTCCTCAGTCTGAGGTGCTGGGTTCAGCTCAGTCTTATAAATAGCACCCTCTCACAGTGTTACACAACCAGTTGGCTGATGACAGCCTGAAACCAGCTGCTCACATGATCAAGGAGGACCATCAGCCTAACAATGGATCGTTAGCACCCTGATGGTTGTTTGCTATTCACAGAGGGCTGAGTGATACCAGCAATCACAGCATTGTAGGAGGGGGACAGTTGACTTTGTGGATAAGGTGAGGGATGTCATCATGGAGACTGATGAAACAATGGTCTCTTTTGATGTCACATCACTCTTTACGTGCATTCCTGTTGATGAGGCAGTAGAGGTGGTCTGTTTAAGGTTAAAATCAGACACCACTCTGAACAGCAGAACCACACTTTCCACAGAGCAACTGTGTCAACTCTTGAAACTGTGCCTGCAGTCAACCTACTTCACATATGGGGAGCAATATTATAGGCAGAAACATGGGTGTGCTATGGGGTCTCCAGTTTCTCCTATTGTTGCCAACCTGTACATGGAGGAGGTAGAAAAGAGAGCCTTGACATCCTTTTCAGGGAGACCACCAAGTCATTGGTTCAGGTATGTTGATGACACCTGGGTTAAAATTAAATCTCAGGAAGTCCAACATTTCACTGATCACATCAACTCTGTGGATAAATATATCAAGTTCACACGAGAAGATGTAAAAAATGGCAGGTTGGCTTTCTTGGACTGTGAGGTCTCAGTTTCTGATAGAGGAAATTTGCAAACTGAGGTGTACCGCAAACCCACCCACACAGACCAGTATTTACAGTTTGACTCCCATCACCCTCTGGAGCACAAGTTAGGAGTCATCAGGACTCTGTATCACAGAGCAGACAGCGTCCCCACTAACTCAGCAGCCAGACAGAAGGAGAAATCACACACAAAACAGGCTCTAGAGAAATGTGGATATCCTAACTGGGCCTTCCTGAAAGCAGAGAAGAAACCCAAACAGGACTCCAGCCAACCATCAGGTGAAAAGAAGGAACCCAGACCCAGACCAGTGGCCATTCCATATGTTGCAGGGGTTTCAGAGACATTGAGACGTTTATTTTCTAAACACAACGTCCCAGTGGCTTTTAAACCCCAAAATACATTACGGCAAAAACTGGTTCATCCCAAAGATCCAGTCCCCCGGCAAAAACAGAGTAACATTGTGTATGCTGTTCAGTGTCAGGAGGGCTGTGATCAGTCTTATATCGGGGAAACTAAACAGCCACTGGCCAAAAGGATGGCCCAGCACAGAAGATCAACATCATCAGGTCAGGACTCTGCAGTCTACACTCATCTCCAGGCCAGCGGTCACTCTTTCAGGGATGAAGATGTTCACATCCTTGATAGAGAGGAACGATGGTTTGAGAGAGGAGTAAAGGAGGCCATCTTTGTGAAAAGAAACCGCCCATCATTAAACAGGGGTGGAGGCCTCCGGGTTCAACTGTCCCCCTCCTACAATGCTGTGATTGCTGGTATCACTCAGCCCTCTGTGAATAGCAAACAACCATCAGGGTGCTAACGATCCTTTGTTAGGCTGATGGTCCTCCTTGATCATGTGAGCAGCTGGTTTCGGCTGTCATCAGCCAACTGGTTGTGTAACACTGTGAGAGGGTGCTATTTATAAGACTGAGCTGAACCCAGCACCTCAGACTGAGGAAGTCTTTCGGACGAAAGACGAAACGTTTCTACAGTTTTTTTTTGCTTTGTTTTGTTTTGTTTTTTTGAATGTCCAGAGGACCAGACTTAGCTTTTTTAGAGTTCAATTTATGGTTTGTGCATCAATGGCTAACAAAAAAAACTTTGACAGATTAGACTTTTTTTCACAAGGTAGGCTAAGAGCAGCTCTGCTCTGTCACTTGAAAGCTAAAGTTAATGTGCACTTAATCAAAATTGTAGTTTATATAAATTAACTAAAATGTTGACAGGGCTCCAACGGTGGCTGTAGGCCCGGGGCCCAGACCCTCCTTAATTCTGCTCTGCAAAACATAAAAATCTCACATTTACATGGGTTACTTTTAATGTTCACAATTAAATTGACTGGATTTAGATTCATATAAACCAGGGCTATTCAACTGGCAGCCCGCGGACCATTTCTGGCCCGCAGGTGACATCAGTCTGGCCCACCAATGAGTTCATTACCTTTTTTTTTTTTTTTTCAAGGTTTAGGTTCTGTTTATTGCATTTATGATTCAATGCAATAAAACAAATTAAAAAGGTAACAGATCATTGTAATACTTGGTTTATTTACATAATGACTTTAATCGCTGGATGAATAATATTTTTATAAAAAATTTTTTTAAAAAATTAAAAAAAAATGTCTGCCCCCTGAGCAGTAACAGCAGGTTTCAGTAACTGTGGCCCCCTGAGCAGTTTTGTTGAATAGCCCTTCTGATATAAACTCTTTCAGATTTTATTTCAACTTTGTTGAAAACGTGCAAAACTACAAGAAAGAATTGAAAAAACACAAGGAAACGACATGTATAAGAGATAGTGTTATTGTATTTCATTCTGTAAATGCAAACATTGTTACAAAATATCTGTGCTACAAAGCAGATTCATTCAGAGGCACTTATGTCTGACATTAGAGAAACAAGATGGGGGTGGGTCAGAACTCGCAGCTCCATCTTCCCTTTACAGAACGTACAGGAACGTCAACTTTCACAGATCTGTAGATACAGTGCAAAAACAAAATACATTGAATCCAGTAAATAGTTGGGTTTGCTCTGACAGTTGAGTAAAGTAGGACGCATCGAGCACAAACACGTGCTTTCATTTCATTTGTGACAAAGGCCACCCAACAGTCTCTGAGAAAAGCCCCACAGAGCGCCTGCTTAGTACAATAGCTTATTCACTGGGATATTATTGCCTCTGCTGGAGGATACGAGCATTGACCAGCAGCCTCGTGCGTTCGTCAAACATTCCAGGTCTGAACTTTGCAGATATTAGAAATGTAGCCAGCCAACATTTCATAGACAGAAATACAGTGGAAACATTTCAAGTTCAGCCAATTAGTGTGTGTGTGTTTATAAATTATAGAATCACTTCATGAATTGTCCTAACTAATGTGTTATTGTTGTAAATAGTGATACCTAAAGGAGATTAAGGCTTTTCTACAGATGTATTGCTCTTGAACATAAAGATTATTTTGATGAGTATGTTCACACCCGCATTAAAATCATTAGAAAAATACATGTTGGTATTTGGGACACATTAGTCAAAAAAAAAAGAAAAAAAAAAAAAAAGAAAGAAATTAATGACATAACCAAAGAGTTTTAGTTCAAGTAAAGGGTTTGTGTTAGCATCACCGTCGTGCTCTAATAATGTTAAGGTTTCCCTTTTGCAACCTCACCTAAAAAAATCTGAACAGTCAAAGTGCTTTGGCAACAATTCAAGTCTGTCATTTTCACCACACACATGCACGCACACATGCACACCAGAGAGTAGAAGAAATGGGCTGTTAAGCTGCGCTAACTTTCATTTTCTCTCATCACAAAAATGCCAGCGTTCATTACCACTGAAACTCAAGAGTGTCACCACTGGATAAGACGGGGGAAAAGGAGCTGTCTTAATATCTTACTTGTTGCAGATAACCCTTTAAGTAACCTCAGTTTGGAGAAATACAGTTTAATTGTAATCGGTTTGACAAGCCAATGGCTAACTTGAACGGGACAGACCCAAAGCGGGTTGTTGCCGTTTAAAAGCATTTCAAATCTCAAAATTCAAAGAGGTTGACGTGAATGTTATTTTTTATGAACATTTACATTGTTAATTCATGCATCTCGTGGTTGTTCTTGCAGAATTTAAGATATTCCTCCTGGAAGTGCACCTGAAGCGCTACACGTTTCTGCCATTTTCTTTTTCAAATAACTATAAAAATCTAATATAAATTACATAGTAGTTTAAGAAACAGCATAAACTGCTGATATTTTTTATTTTTTTATAGATTGGAGCCCTTTTAAAACGATCCATCCCTTTATTTTCGCTCGGGTTTGCCGTTAACTCATTAATCTGATGAGAAAAACATAGATTCTTCAAACTGAGGTAAATCAAAAAGCTTCTCACAACATGTAAAGTATTAATTGTAACTTTTCCATAAAACCCTAGTTAAATTTAAAACAATCTGAACTACCGTACTTATCGTTCTTGGCTGTCACAATTAAAAACGGCAAGATCTGAGAGGCCAAACGGCTACCACGGTTTTAACATTAGATCAGCATTTTTTAGTTGAATGCATTTTTATTTTTTTACGATTGCTATACCGGTCTTTAAACTTTATATGAAACAGATGGATTAAAAAAAAAACTACATTGATCTACTGACCTAATAACACTTCACAAAATTTGGCCTGAAGCTGCAGTTTCAAACATAATTTGGTTATTCTACTTCAATTAGCATTAACTGCATTAATAAACTATTTGTATGGTTTTACCAGTGGCATGAACTATAAGGAGTAGGCTGTCATTTTATAAAGATATCTATAAAGTACAAACTAATAACTGTGACAGCTCTTGGGGAGTTATCGTGTTTGATTTATTAATTTTTTTACATCAAGGAGAACCAGCTATTTTAAATCCTCCATATATGCAGTAAGTTTACGATTTTTTGTTATTGCTGCCAATAATAAAAACATATTCTCTTAAACAGGCTATGAGCATTTTCATCTTTTATTAGCTACTTTGTGTCTTATAATTCGTATTTATTTATTTTTTATCGTTGAATTTATTGCTGAATACAATTGTCAATTTAAAGACTGTCTGAAAAAAAAAATCAAAAAAGGTTAAAATCAAACATGAAGAACAGCAAAACTGAATAATTCTAATGCATTTAATTATTTTTGTTAATTTATTAAATATTAGGAGCCATTATGCTCTGAAGCAGCTCCTATGGATCGGAGGTTAGTGAGAGATTTGTTTCTAACTTGGAGAGACTAGAGTAGATCACGACCAGTTACTTGCTTTCACATATCAATCACATCAAATGTATAACTATTAAAAAAAAAAACACTACAAAAAAAGTTAGATTTAAAAACTGTGCTTGTTTTAGTGAGATGTGTAGCTGAATAAAATGAACCTCATATAGTAAAAGCATCTGGCGTGTTTTATATTTAAAAAGTACAGATTTTTCAGACTATAAGGCACACTTAGAATCTTTCAGTTTTCTCAAAATCAACAGTGAGCCATATGTATTAATTGTGGTTGTGCTTACTGACCTCAAACCGATTTTAGGTGGTACACGGCGCTCAAAAATCTGTCAAAATGTTTTAGTTTCGCTTAATGCGCCTTATAATCCCAGTGCGCCTTATAGTCCGAAAAATACAGTTTAAAAAAAAAAAGGGGGACTGAACGACAGCAGGTTACAACCTGGAAAGAAAAACTTTGCTCATACGTTGCACTGCTGCTCCCTAAAACATTCTAACAGCCTGAAAAACCTCCAAGTTATTGAATGTGTGTGTTGCTTCTGCAGCGCAAGGCCGGCTCTTTTCAGCCAGCATGCAAGAAAACAAAGCGGCGCACAAATTCACACTCAACGGTTTTTACAGAACTCGGTGACAGAAAGAACTAAATGCCTCCAGGGATCCCAGAGGCTTTTTTTTTTTGTTCTCTGTTCTTTCCCACCACTTTATAGGAGCCGTAACTGTAAACCCACAGCTGCGGAGTCCTCCAGCTCCTTCCAGCAGGAAGTGGGCAGCAGGCCATGTGGGAACAACAGGAATGCCCAGGCATCATGACAGCCTTGAAAAGGTGTTTGGGGAGACAGGAGTTTTATACTAAAAGGTCCTAAAATGAAACACAAACAGGATGAAATAATTAACATTTTGCAAAAACATTACGTTCAATTGAAACAAATATCACCGTTTCCCACCTGATCCGAGTCTTCAGTGAACTGTGGCTTTCCTGTCTCCATGTAGTTCTCCACGTCGTCCACTCCTTCTATTTTGTTCCCTTCCACGTGTTCCCTCATAACGGAGTATCTGTGCACAAGGAACCTGAAGAGGACAGACAGAAAGTGTTAGAGGGGAAACGAGGAGTGCCAGCGGAGTGGGTGTGAGGTAAGAACAGGTACACTGACCGGCCTCCACAGACGTATTTCTTAACCAGCCAAGCGCCCGCCGCCGCGCTCGTCAGAAGGATCGCCATGACGACCAGCACTACGACGGCCGTGTTTAACGAGCTGTGTTCGGTCTGCTGTTTCCAAAGACAAATGCGTCAAAGTGTGAAGAGCAGCAGAGGTGTGCAGGATGAGTTGCATAAAAAGATAAATCAACGGAGATTGATGTTTCATCAGACCGTAGAGCTGCTGCTAGAACTCAGGGCATTTTTGTTTGATGCGTTTATCATAATCTGCACATTAAGAAAGCTTGGCAGGAAATAAAGCAAAACAATATACAGGTGGTCCCCGACTTACGATGGCCTCGACTTACGGCAATCCGACTTTACGAACGTATCATATTAATATAAATATGAAATTAATGAAAATAAAAATTAAAGGTTTTTTTTGTTGTTGTTTAAATGTTCTTGATTTCATGTGTACAGCACTTTGTTGCAGCTGTGGTTGTTTTAAATGGCTTTATAAATAATAATAATTATTATTACATACATTTTAATTTTTAAGCCGATTTATGAAGTTTCCGCCAGTTTTCGGCAGTCAGTTTTCGGCAGTGCCTGCCATTTAAGGGCCAGTTTACACGGCCCATATTTTGAGTGTAACCGCTACGTTCTCTTTGCGTCTTTGCTTATCGCCTACACGACGCTGCTGGCCCCCCTCTTTGACTCCGATACTTTTCTGATCCAGCTCTCAAAGTGGAACTTTTTCGCTGACCCCCCGTTGATAATGTAAACATCTCCCGTGGAGCTTTTGTTTGAACACATGCACGCAGCACGCACGCGCAGACAGCCGGCATTTTAACAATGGCGGTGGACTGGACAGTGGACACACGCACCACTTTCTGAACTATAGCTGATGGAATATATTTTGATTCTCATATTTAATTATTCTACACCTTACCTGCATCTGTGTTGGAAGAGAGCCAGCTGCCTGGATCCAGTTGTCTGTTAACGAGGCAGTCGGACATTTCACGTGTCACGCTGCACTATAACATACTAAATGTGCTATATAATAACAGTTTAACAATAATAAACAGTATTTATGTTAGCGTGGGAGATATTTAAATTTATCTGAGCTAAATGAAGCTATCTGGACTCGTTACGTCATGCCTAACATGCTGCATGTTGAAAATGAAGACACCAGGTTGATTTTTAATTTATTTATTTATTCAACACCACAAACTCATGTCACAAACACTGAGAATTAAATTGAACACTTTTAAAAACACGTTAACCGAACTTTAATGAACTGGACTCTGTTGTTTTCATCCTGGTGGAAACTGGACCCAGATCCGAACCCGGTCCGCTTCGTGGAACAGCTTCGACCTCGCAGGAAAAAAATAAAAATAAAACCTCAGTTGGTTGTTCTGTGATCGAACTAAACACAAGGAAACATTATTAAGAACATTGTTTACCTTGTAGCGCTGCTGGAAATCAGCCGATTCTCACGGAGTAAAGTCAGACATCGTCACTCGGTTCTGGTTCTGCTCAGCAACTGGTGTGCAGCTTGTTAGATGAAGCAGGTCCCACTTGGTGTCAAATCTGTTGACTCTTATCCAAATTCCAGCTTTAACTTGTTGTTAACTTGTTGACAACAACTTGTAGTAGCTGAACTTTTAGCCAGAGAGGAAAACAGGCTGCCTCGTCTGCTCTGTTTACCTCAGGCAGCACGCATGCGCAGTAGTGAAGGTTCCAAAAATCACAGCGCCATCTAATGGCCCAGCATGGTAACTACAGTGAAATCATGAGGACGGGGGGTGGGGGGGAGAGAGTCGTATCCACAGAATTCGCCCATGTCAACGCAAAACTTTTCACCTAATTAACATACCCAAAACATCCGTTTCCCCCACACAGTGTCCATGTAAACAGGGCCTTACACAGCAACCGTAGTTCCAGCCTCGACCACTGGCTTCAGACGGACCGTGTCCTGTGTGTTCCTGCGCTCGGATACATGAGCTGGGAGCTGAACGGTGGTTTTGCAGAGTGACGGATGGACGAAGAAAAACGACGCTGTGAAGCAGCAGACAGCGAGCCGGACCGGAGGAGCAACGAGATAACATGCTAACAAGCCTAGCTGAAGGATGGACGGGTGGATGCATGCTAAAAGGCGGAGAAAGCGCGGCGTCGGATGGATGCTGCTGGGACACCGAGCTAACATGCTAAAAGGCGGAGAAAGCGCAGCGTCGGATGGATGCTGCCGGGACACTGAGCTAACATGCTAAAACGCAGAGAAACAGCTGCGGCGGCCTTTTGGAGGTGCTAACATGCTAACGCGGAGGGGCTAACGCTAACGCGGCGTAGCTTGTTGAACGGAAACCGCGGAGAAACGGCTCCCAGTAAGTTATTAACTCTTTTTCCCTTCATGATGGCTCCAAATGTATGGAACTAACATGCTAATAGTCCTTCCTGTAAACAGTTTGGACCGCGTGGAGCAGCAAGAAGCTGCGGAGCTCGGACGTGCAACGAGCTAACATGCTAACAGACGGAGACAAGCTCAAAGTAAGAAATTAATTTTTTATTAATTTATTTTTTAGCCCTGGACTGTATGTGTTTTGTGATAATTATGTAGGGTACTGTGTTAGGATAGACGAAGTGCTTGGTAACTGTTTTGTACCGTACATGTACGTGTATAAGTGGCGGCTCGGGTGGTCCCCGACTCACGACAATTTCGTGTTACGAACGGGCCGCAGGAACGGAACTCGTTCGCAAGTCGGGGACCACCTGTATACCGAAATGGGAAATTTAGGGCATTGCTGAAAAATAACTGAGTCAGGCGAGTTGTTTTGTGATTAAAAACAACTGAGAGTAAATCTGTCCACAAACCACAACTGCAAACAAGCAGAAGTCTCGTTCGTTTACTTTTTCCATCACATTGTCTTCATGTAGGAATTTATTCCACTCACAGCTTTGGGTTTTGCTTGATTAGCGTTAATGACGTGTGACTCGTTAACACCAGACAATATTTCTTTTAAATTCATCACGATCTGTAAAACCCCACAATTGAAAAGGTTCATACCCTTGTTAGGATTTACTGTGCATTTATTATTATTATTATTTTTGTGCCAAGTGAGCAGAACTCACCAGAGAATTAGGATAAAGTGCACTGCTGGTGCACAACCTCTTCAGGTCGAGCTCCTTCCTGTCCGGCTGAAAACCTCCTTCACACTGGTTTCCAGGAATCTTCCGGTAGCTTTAAATCAACAAAGAGTCAGATAAACAGTCAGCAGGAGAAAAGAATAAAAACTGAAAGGACACGGGTGAATACAAATGATAACTTATTGAGGAAATGATGTAATTAGTTGATGAAATATTTAAAAAAGAGCCTTAAATGGAACCATCTCAATTTGCTAGATGAAACTGACCTTATCAGTGAAATATTAAAACAACTTTTTCTTTTCCTTGTTGCCACTTGAATTAAAATACACAGTAGGTGAATGTTTTGAATATCAGACACAAAATGTGTCCACCGTTATAAAATAAATTTGTATTTTAATCTTATTGTTATGTACAGGCTGATAATCTCACTCAAACTACCGTACATTAAGCTTTCAATTATCAATTTAAAGCGACAAATTATTATTGGTGGGAAAATTATAATTCTGGCAGGTTGCTCATGAAATTTATAGCAGTTACAAAAATAAAAGGCTGCTAAATATATATGTCTGTAATTATGAAATTCTAAAAAAAAACGTTTTTAATCTTGTTACATTTTGTGAAATAAATTTTTATATTAATATCAGCACTTCTGAATGCTTTTCGGGTATATGTATGCATTATTTAACGATTTAATCTGGTGAGTGTCTTTAAAAAAGAAAATAGAAATGCCCAGCATCCTCACCCACTGGTCTGCAGCAGTTCAGTGGTCCCATTTAAACAGAACTCCAGATCCCGGCCCACCATGTCCTCCTGCTCCACACACTCTGAGCTGTTCTCTGGACGATAATACCCAAAGTCACTGCAAGACAAACGAAGGTCAGACACAAACAACTCGACTTTTTGTGTAGAATCTGAAGTGTTTTGGTGAGTTTAAAGTTTAAACAAGTTTTTGTGTGTGTGTGTGTGTAGAGTGGTCCCTCGCTACTTCACGATTCGACTTTTGCGGACTCGCTATTTCACGGTTTTTCAAAGTAAGATTGTACACAACACACGATTGTCAACTTTAATATTACTCACATAATTGAGACAGTTGGCTAAAAAAAATTGTTCAGACAGGCGCTGCCATTTTGTAGTTTTCTCTCAATAAACCTAATACCGGTAACTACATTACCCAGAAGCCCCAACAGTGCTTCTAGCTGCTGCTTTCATCCAAAATGAAGGGGAAGTTTTTATCCGATCCGAACCAGACTAAAAAGTTTGGTCCTTATTCACAGAGACTTCAGCGCTTAGTGGATGCAGAGATGGGGGTAGAGGCAGGGCAGCTGACTCGGGACCCGAAGGTCCTGGGATCAATCCCCAGTCATTGCACATCTCGTGTTGTCTCTGAGAAGGACATCTTATCCCCAGTTGCTCCCCGGGGCTCTCAACAGCTGCCAACTTCTCCACCTGGTGGTGGATGGTTTAAATGCAGAGAGCCAATTTCGCCATTGTATGGGAACATACAATGATGACAATACATACACATTATTATTATTATTATGCAGAGCCGATCAGAACCAGACCAGGAAATGGACCAGAACCGGACTTACAGCCCCATCGGTCAATCCGAGTGCTGCTTGCCGGCCCGTGAAGCCTCTCGAGTGAGAACCTCTCGGACGGGAAGGCGTTGCTTGGAGGTCCGGTGTTTTCTTCAGAGCTCACTCAGATTTTTTTCATCCGGATCCCTCTGGATGATTTGGACTCGATCGAGACCATTGTGTGGTTTTGTGCTGGCTCTACCAAGGTCAGACTCTCTCTAAAAGCATCTGGTGCTCATAAGCTGCAGAGAACCGATCAGAACCGGACCAAGGCTGGTGAGTACCCACATAAGATTTTGCAGTAGTTACTGTACAGTACATACGTATGTTTTTAAAATTACAGTACATAGATTTGAGTTTAGAACATTGCAAGAGTGTGGGAAGGGTTTATAAAGCTTTAATATACAGTATATAAATACTAAAATAAATACAAGGTCCCTGCTTTATCGCGGGTGTGTGGGGAACGTAAACCCCTGCAATAATCGAGGGACCACTGTACTCAAAAACGGACTTCTGCAGTCTCGTTTGTATATAAATTTGAGCAGTAATAAAGAACAAACCAGTGATAATCAGCCACGGTGCACAGACATGGGGACAGCTTCTTGGTGACTTCAAAGTCCCTTCCTTTCCAGCAGACTGAATCTTTCCTCAAGCGTAAGAAAGACTCCTTATATCCGAGAACGCAGCCGTTACCACTGGGGTCGGCAGACTGAGCCAGCCACTCTACATAGTCTCCTTCATTACCTGCAGAAACAAACACGCCGAGTTCAAACTCACAGTTTGATAACAGATTAATGATCTCAGCTGTACGCACAGTCTCTGGTGAGGAGCTTCCTGAAGTCTATGGTGATCACCACCCAGTTACTGAAGTCGCTCCTGTAGCCCCACACGCTGACGTTCAAGGAGCGAGAGCCAGGCTCGCTGTCCATGCCGCTGAAGTGAAGCGGCTCGCTCGTGAAGTTATACGTTTGCCAGCACTGCCCCTCATCAGTAGAGAACCTGAGGGGGTGTAAACCAGAGAACGTCCACAGAAACCGCCGTCACAAAACAATTTACATTTCAGATTAGAAGGACGATTAAGCGGACTCATTCTCACTTTATCTGGTTGACTACTGAGCTGGTGTGTTCCACAGCCACCAGCAGTCCTCCAGAATCCAGGATGGCGTAGTGATGGGGCCGCCTGAGGGCCAGCAGCCACGAGTAGCCGCCATCATCAGACACATAAACGTCAGGGAAGAGAGTCGAGTTGGCATCTCCAATACTGCCTGAAGAAAAGCACGAGGCAAGAATCAGTCGGCAGAACGCTCGCATTGAAAGAACATGGGTTGAGATTCACTGACGACTGTGCAGCGCCTGGTTTTTGCTCCACTTTTGTGCATCATTTGCCCCAGCTATCTTCATCTTAGTATTTAATTCCCAAACCTAACAGAGCTAACTACTGTACATGCTGAATACTGAACACTTTTAAGAATAAGGCCCTAGTTCAGGGGTCACCAACCTTTTCAAAACTGAGAGCTACTTCATGGGTACGGAGTCATACAAAGGGCACCAGTTTGATAAACTCTTCGGAAATAACAAAGCGTAAATTGAAAAAAATGTATAATAAACATATTTTTAAGAACATATTTTTAAGATAGACATTTTAAAATATATATAAATACAAAAAAAGAATAACAACTGAATAAAATTTAAATTTAAATGCAGCTTAGTAGTGAGTTGTGCTATTTTTAGAACAGGTCCGAGGGCACCTCAAATGGTCCTTGGGGGCGCCCAGGTGCCCGCGGGCACCGTGTTGGTGACCCCTGCCCTAGTTGTTCTCACTGCACGGTCCAAATCTGAGTGTCTGATGCAAATCCAGCAAGAACAAAAGAGACAGAGAAAAGCAGAAAGATGTTTTCTTACAGTGACCTTCAGGTCTTAACAAAAGAAGTAAAACTTCATAAACGTCGTCTCACTAGGCCTGTCACGATAACAAATGTTGCTGGGCGATTAAGTGTCTCAGAAATTATTGCGATAAACAATAATATTGTTTGAAATTTGACAATAATTAATAATGGTCAAAAGTGGGGGCGGCCGTGGTGTAGTGGTAATGGCAGTCGTCCCCCGATCGGAAGGTTGGAGGTTCGAATCCCGCGTCCGCCCACCATGTGTCGTTGTGTCCCTGGGCAAGACACTTAACCCCGAGTTGCTCCCGGTAGGTCTTGTTGGCGCCTTGCAAGGCAGGCTACCACTACCGGTGTATGAATGTGTGTATGAATGGGTGGATGGCTGGTATTGTAAAGCACTTTGGGGCTCCTCACAGGGGGCTGGAAAGTGCTATATAAATAAGCTCCATTTACCATAAGAAGAAATGTTGGATAATTTTTGAGTGCAGTACTTTTTTGACCACTGGATGGCAGTATAAGACCATTTGAAACAAAGGGTGGATGGTGAAGGAGTGAGCAGTGTGTCAAAGAAAAATGGGAGGGAGGCCCCTTGACTTTGTTAATAATTTTGTATCTATTGTCATTAAGTTTCATACTCAAAACAAGCGTATAGGATTATTTCTACTTGCATATTGCACCAACACACACGGTTTGGTTGGCTGCACAGTTTGAAGCACACATCTCCCTTTTCAAGGGCTTTTATTAATTAGATGGATACACAAACGTATAATTTGTACCAGGAAGAGGAAAATCTGTATTTTTTTTCTTGAATTCAGGCCTTAGTGCATTATTCTTTGTTTTACCATGAGCCAGAATGAGCCCCACGGCATTGGGCTGTGAGAGAGGCAGCATGGGGACGTTCATCTTCATGGTGGTGCTGTAGGAGGCATGGATGTGAAGTCTGCACTGTAACAACAAAAACAGCAGCAAGACGTGAGAAATACAGTAAAAAAGTTGTGTTAATAATTCATGTAAAGATAAAAAGCATATCAAAGTAAAAAAAAAAAAGCTAGAAGCTGTGTCTCACTCTGTTCGGTCTGTTCGTGGAGGTCTCGGTGTTACAGGGGCTGTTCTCTGGTCTTTGGAGTGGCTGCCATTTTGCTCCTTGGTCATAAGTGATCACAGTCTCCACCTCACCATCTGCAAAAAGAAAACAAAGCATAACATCCATATTAAATATTACATTATAATCATAACTATATTTTGTATGTGGGCACATAAACTGTACCGGTAAATAACTTTGCTTCTCCGAAATAAATGTTCATATTTCATCAAAACATTGGAAAAACAAAAAGGGCTTTTCTGATCTTCAAACATTTGACAATTAAACAAAATTATTCCAACATTTTAAGGTTTAACTAAATTAAAAATGCAGCTTGGATTTGCTTTTATTTAGCACTTTACCACCTAAGAAAGCTTGTAATATAAAAAGGTTAAATTTTAGCCTAAAAATGAGGAAAACTTTTTTCCACGTTTTAAACAGCTGTTTTGTTTTACATTAAATAAATAATAATCAGCACAGCATATATTCTGTTCCTGGGAGAGGTGATGATACATTACTTTAGGAGATTTATGGATCAGAAATAAAAAATAAATAAACTTATTCTGGTCATCACCTTTCATTCAACCTTCCATCACAGGTAGAGTGGCAGAGAAAATGTCCACTCAAATAACCATTAAAGTTATGACAACAAGAACTAATATAATTCATTTTCTTAAGACAGAGCTGCAGTTGAGGACATCTTTGTTGAAAATGTTTCTTGGCTAAACGATGATTATGAATTTTTCATAGTTGGTTCGATTTAAATCAGTTCTGTGACCTGGATGTTTGGATAAACTGAATGTTCACAAGGACCAACAGGAAAACTCTCCCTTTATGTGGAGTTGTGCTGCAATATCTAAACCCTTTTAATTTTGGCATATTTTAAATTACATAACTGACACATAAACTTCTCTATCTGTCCAGTCTTACAGGCTTATCCCCTCCGTTAAGATATTGTTGTATTTGGACGTCACTAGAAAGAAAACTAGAAAGAAAACTGGGACATCAAAAAACAACAGATAAGATTTGCACCCTGATGCAATCTGACCTAGATTGAGGGAAAAGTGGTGCCACACACAACTATGTGAAACTGTTTATTAATTTATGCACTTCTTATGTGCGATCCAGAGCGTGCTTGTATTAAAAGTTTGAATCTCGACCACATCTACATTTGCGAGAATTTTCAGTGTGATGACGCAAAAGTATTCACCCCCCAGTTTGTTGCCTTACAACCAGGAGTTTCAACCGATTTACAATTTCATTATAAATAATGAGCGTACAAGCCACACACTGCACAAAGTTGGGCGTCATGGAAGAGATGCCAGAACAAAACATTGCTTAAAGAAAACAATGGTGCGGACTGTTTGGAGCATTCCAAAAGGAAAACTGGAGCCTCCCCAAACATTTTGAAGGTCCTGTGGTCTAATGAGACCAACTACAAACATTTAACCAGCAAGGATAATTCAGAGGTTCTTTATTGTCATACGCATTACCGGTAATGTCATTAATGCCATATGTGGCACGAATCTCACACAGTCTCCTCAACAAAACACGGTGGTGGCAGCTTCATGCTGCGAGGATGCTTGTCATCAGCAGGGACTGGGAAACTGGTCAGACTTGAAAGGAAGATGGATGGAATAAAATACAGAGAAATTATTGGGGGAAACAAGTTTGTGTGTCAAGGGAATTTGTATTTTTTGCACTCACCATGCTCCGTAATTTTACTAGATGTATTTATGCACTGCTCTACAGCATATGTGGAAAACTCAAGGCCCGGGAGCCAAATGTGGCCCTTGTTGACATCTTAGCTGGCCCCCAAGATGTTATTTTAAATGTAAAATACTTTTATTACTTTAAAAATGCAACAGAGAACATCAAATGAGACCAATCAAACTCTTGTTGAGGAACCTGTGACCAAGAAAAGATGTTGGATATCTAACTTGAGTTAATGTAGATTCTGAAACCGGCCCTAAGTTTGAAAAAGGCTTTAACTTTGGCCCCTTTTTGTAAGTAGATTTGACACCCCTGCTCTACAGTACTGATAAAGCATTGAAAAGTGTGGACTTGTAAATGCATTGATCTTCTGTGATTGCTGGCTGTTCTCCAAAGCTTTGTAATAAATCTGATGACGTCTACACCTGGTTGTTTAGGGAATCTCTTTTTCAATGACAGGTCTTACAGAGAGGATCACTTTCCAGCTAGACGTTGATCCCACTCCTGAAGCATCACTCCAGGGGTTTAAACAGTGTCCAGTCAAAGCTTACGTCTCGATCTATGAATCTCTGGTATGATTTAAAAATTGTTGGACACACGTTCAACCTGAAGGAACCAACA
>JBBPBX010029624.1:7091-35761 GCA_038048925.1 Garcialebias charrua
TTGACGAGTCTCGTTTTCGTCGCAATGCTCACGTCCTTGCTCTTCCAGACTTGATCCATTCCTTGCATTGCGGCCCGGCCGAGTGCAATCCGCCTTTTGATCTCTGGTCCGGATTCGCCGTTTCGGTCAATTTTGGCTCCCAGGAAGATGAAATCTTGGACTGGCTCGATCTTTTCATTGTTGATCTTGATGTTTACTGCATCATTGCACGCCATTGTCATTACTTTCATTTTCTTGATGTTGAGGTACAGTCCCATGCGTTCACTTTCCTCTTGAACTCGTCGGATCAAGTATTCCAGGTCTTTTTCACTTTCTGCAAGTATAGTTGTGTCATCCGCATATCGCAGGTTGTTGATAGTCCTACCTCCAATATGGACTCTGATTATGGTCTCGTCCAGGTTACATCGTCGCATGATCGTTTCGGCGTACAGGTTAAACAGGGCTGGAGATAAAATGCATCTCTACCTGACGCCTTTACCGATTTTGAACCAGTCGGTGTTACCACATGATGTTCTGACAGTTGCTTCCTGATCGGAGTACAGTGTTCGTATCCGCTGTTCAATGTGTTCTGGTATGCCCATTTGTTTCAAACACGCCCAGAGTTTGTCATGGTCTACACTAGTGCTTTAACAGATTAACTGAGTTATCGACAGATCGAGTGCTTTGACTTCTATCAAGGCTATTTTGTCCACCTCGAGTACCCGTAGTGACGTCATCACGTCGCGGTGACGTCAATACGTCACATCACGTGATAAAAACCGAGCGCGGGCTAGTTGTAAACGCGACAAAATGGATTCCTCTTTGTCTACTACGGATGGTGTGGAGCAGGCCCAGTCTTTTCAAAAAGCTAAAAATCAGTCATCGGTAGTGTGGAAATATTTCACGAAAGATGAATCCTCCGGTTCAACTACTACCTGCAAAATCTGCAAAGCTGTGCTGAAGTACAACTTCAGTACGACCTCGATGCATAACCATTTGAAGAAGCATCCGCTAATGCTAACTCAGGCGCAACCTGCAAGCTCCACTCAACGGTCAGTAGCCTCTTTTATGAAACATCCAGCTGTATCCGGACAACGACGGCAGCAAATCAACAATTTACTGGCGAAATTCGTTGTTAAAGACATGAGACCGTTAGCTGCTGTCCATGGAGAAGGTTTCAGAGAGTTGCTACAGTTTTTTGAACCTGGCTATGATGTTCCGTCTTACAACACTCTGTGGAGCACTATTAAGCTCCAGTATGACAACCTCCGTGAAAAAATCGCTGATGAAATGAAAGACCAGAGTGTGTCACTAACAACAGATCTATGGACGTCCTCCACTATGGAGCCATATATTACAGCAACTGCTCATTACATAACTGAGTCATGGGAGCTGAAGGTCCGGGTGCTGTGTACATCTGCTATGCAAGAAAGACATACTGCTGCCAACATTGCTGATCGTCTGTCTAACATAATCCAGGAATGGGGAATAAATGTGTTTTGCACAGTCAACGACAATGCCAGCAGTATGAATCTAGCCATGGAGCTGTGTGAACATTTTCCAAATGATCTGGGTTGCACTGCGCACACTTTGCAGCTGGCAATAAAAGCTGGGCTAATCCTACCTGATGTTGTTAAAACTGTAGATGCAGCGAGGAGAGTTGTCAGCCACTTTCGACATTCATCAGTTGCAACTTGTGCTCTGAAGAAATGACAGGAACAACTGGGAACTAAAGCCAACAAACTCCAGATTGATTGTCCAGTTCGTTGGAACTCCACATTCATCATGCTTCAGCGGCCGTTTGAGCAGAGGATTGCAGTGCAGTCTGTACTTTCTGATGAAAATGTCACAAAGCCAAATGTTCAGAAATCACTTGCCATGAGAGCATCACAGTGGGAGGTAATTGAACAGCTGATTCCAGTACTTCAACCCCTGGCAAAGGCTACTGAAATAATGTGTGGAGAGTTACATGTTGGGCTCTCCTTCATCTATCCGGTGATTTTCAACTGTATCAGCATGACTCTGAATGCTCAAGCATCTGATCTGGGAGTTATACGCTCTTTTAAAAATGCAGTCAGCCAACAGCTGGAAACACGCTTCAAACTGCATTCCAGTCATCTGACAAAGTCTATCCCAGTCATCGCCTGCATGCTGGATCCCCGCTTTAAACATCTTCAGTACTTGTCACATATCCAGAGAGAGGCCGCAGAGAGTCACCTGACCAGCCTGCTCAACTTGGGAGAGCCAGAGCCATCTGGAGCTACAGGTGGGTCTAATGGAAGGATGCAACATTTAAATATATTCTAATACTGTAATATTCTATATCTAATATATCATTTTACTCCTCCTAGGTGTAGCTGTCCAAGGTGAGGAAGTGGAGGAGAGGCCCAACCAGAGCGAGCCAGTGAGCAAAAGAGCCAAACTGGAGGAGGACTTTTTGCAACTCCTTGGGCCACACTTTCAGAGTGACAGGAGATCATTAGTGCACTGCTCCACTGCTGCTGAAGAGGTCCAGGATTTCTTTTCCTTACCACAGATTCCCACCATGACAAACCCGCTGTGGTGGTGGGCCAGCAACAAGGACAGATTTCCCCGTTTGGCCAAACTCAGCCGAAAGTATTTAGCTGTTCCTGCAACCAGCACTCCCAGCGAGAGTATTTTCTCACTTGCTGGGAATACCATTACACGAAAACGGGCAAGCCTCCATCCTGCTCATGTAGATGCTCTGATTTTCTTAAACGTAAACCAGGATGGCAAAGCAAAACCTAAAATTGAAGACTCAGAGACTGTTGACAGTGAGTGAACTTCATTTAATCCACTGGTGGATTAAATTAAATAAAACTGTGATAGAAAAATGCTTGCCCCTTTTGCAGCGGTGGAACCTGCCTTTCTGTTTTTAGTTTTATTTTAACGCCTGATTTTAGTTTTGGTTTTTAAAGCGCTGAAAGTTTCTGTGAGGGAAAAATGTTTGTCCCTTTTGCAGCGGTGGGACCTGCCTTTCTGTTTTTTGTTTAGTTTTGATTTTGTCAGTAGTATGACAAACGGTAGGAGCATAAATATGAGCCCCTGATATTTAGTTTTATTTTTTCTGTAAATAAAAAAAAATTGTGAATATGTGATATAGCGTCTCTTGAATTCCTATGACATCTCAATCCTTCCTGATCCTGTAAAATACTAGCCTGGCCCTCGCCATTCCTACGCAGCTCCGCTCAATTCTCATTTCCCTTCACTGCTGGGTCTGGCATTTCTCCCATCCACAAGGATGTCTCCGGTAGGTTTTGACCGGACCAATCAGAGAACAGAAGGCGGAGTTTTGAACGACGTCGACTGACGTCGTCATTCAAAATGGCTGCCGCCACGAAGGAATTTTCAATAAAACAAGGTAAAAAACTATTATTTCTCTGCTGAGAAAAAATAGATTTCATAGCTGACGTTATATCAGAAGTGTTCCTGAGCAATCAGAGAGCAGAAGGCGGAGTTTTGAACGATGTCGACTGACGTCGTCATTCAAAATGGCTGCCGCCACGAACGAATTTTCATCAAAACAAGGTAAAAAACTATTATTTCTCTGCTGAGAAAAAATATAGTTCATAGCTGACGTTATATCAGAAGTGTTCCTGAGCTTAACAGTTCCTAAATCAATTCACGAAATGGTCAAATCTGCTGGATATTAAATAGTTTCGGTTTGATATTTTCCAAACAGCCTCGGGTGCGCTACGAAAATAAATGATAAAAAATCGAATTTTATCTCAAATGTTTCATCTAGGCCAACAGTCAGTAAATTAAAGACATATAATTACACACTGGTGGCAGAAAAAATATCCACCGAGTGGTTTCTGAGCAATTTATCTGATAGCCTGGACCTCGTCAGGCTAAACTAACAAAACTCTGCCTCCTGTTCTCTGATTGGTCCATTCAAAAATCTCCAGGAGAAATCGTTGTCTATGGCAGAGATGCCAGACCCTAGTCCAAAGCGAAGTGAAGGACATGGGTCTGGTATCAACCAGGCTAGTAAAATACACACAGAAGAGAAGCTGCACAGTGCAGCTTCTCTTCTGTGTGTATTTATTCATTCAAAACGGATGAAAAAATTATCTTCTGTGAAAGAAGATAATTTTTTCATCAGTTTTGAATGAATAAATACACACAGAAGATAAGCCAGTGCAGCTTCTCTTCTGTGTGTATTTATTCATTCAAAACTGATGAAAAAATTATCTTCTGTGAAAGAAGATAATTTTTTCATCAGTTTTGAATAAATAAATACACACAGAAGATAAGCCAGTGCAGCTTCTCTTCTGTGTGTATTTATTTATTCAAAACTGGAGAAAAAAATTATTTTCTGTCACAGAAGATATTTTTTTCATCAGTTTTGAATAAATAAATACACACAGAAGAGAAGCTGCACTGGCTTCTCTTCTGTGTGTATTTATTGATTGTGACAGTAGGTGGCGGTGTTGCATTGCAGGTCAAATATAACACGGGTCCGAACGACAGAAGCAGCTTTCTGACCTTCATATTTCACATTCTAAAAGCAACAAATATTAATCTCTAGACCTATTAAAAACCTATAAACACAATAATATCTAAAAGTAAACCTAATTGCAGCACTAGAGGCTGAGAGAGGCCGCACAGAGTCAACGCCCCACTGTTTTAAATAAGTTTCATTTTTGACACGTTACTTTCACTGTGACAGTAATAATAATAACATTTTTCCTGTGACTTATCTGCAGTATGATAAATTATAGGAGCATAATAAATGCTCCCAATGTTTTGTTGGTCTTTGTTTTCTTTTTGTAAAGACGTTTTTATGCATTTATATTTATTTATTTATTTTGCATCCTAAGACACTGTGACGTCATTGACTAATCGAGTGCCACTCGAGTTTTTTTATGTTAATGTCGAGCTTAAAAATTATGTACTCGTTCAACCCCTAGTCCACACAGTCGAACGCCTTGTTGTAGTCGATGAAACACATATAGAAGTCCTTCTGGTGCTCTCTAGCCTTCTCCATGATCCAGCGTAGGTTCGCGATTTGATCCCTCGTGTCTCGTCCTTTGCGAAAACCAGCCTGAACATCTGGTAGTTCCCGTTCCATGATTGTCGCAATGCGGTTTTGTAGAATCTTTAGCAGGATTTTGCTGGCATGGGAGATGAGCGCGATAGTTCGATAGTTTGAGCATTTCTGTAGATCGCCTTTTTTAGGAAGCGTGACGAAAACCGATCTTGTCCAGTCTTTGGGCCATGATTTTGTGATCCAGATGTTCTGACACAATTTGGTAAGGATTTTGACTGGTATTGGCATGAGTAGTTCCGCTGGTAAATTATCCGTGCCTAGGGCCTTCCTGTTTGGTAGTTGTTTTAGAGCCTAAGTGACTTCTTCTTCCAGGATGCCTGGTTCCTGGTCCATCTGTTTGGGTTGATCGACCAGTTGGACTGATGGATTGCCAGCGTATATCTCCTTTGCATAGTCCCGCCATCGTCGCTTGATTTGCCCCTCAAAGGTACAATGGTGAAATCTGTTTTTCCACTCACCTTTAACAATGATGAATCTTTTCAACATCACCAAGCGCATACACCCCACTTTGTACTCCACCAAGGGGTATGGATCCTGTAAGTCCCGAAGTTTAATGAGGGCAACCTCTCCAGTATGTGAGTCAGTTAACTCAATGGTGAAATCTGTTTTTCCACTCACCTTTAACAATGATGAATCTTTTCAACATCATCAAGCGCATACACCCCACTTTGTACTCCACCAAGGGGTATGGATCCTGTAAATCACGAAGTTCAATGAGGGCAACCTCTCCAGTATGTGAGTCAGTTAACTCAAATCCACGATAATGTTCCCTATACCAAGCACTTGCATCTTTCACAAAAAAACATAATTCATCCTTTATGATGCACAGCTGAATGATCTTGTGAAATCTAGGCAGTCCATCTAAAGATCCATGAACAACAAGCATCCCTTCACTGTAATGTATACCACTGCAAGATGCCTTTTTAGCCACATGTACCTCAGTGGGTGTCATTTTAGATTCCCACCTTAACTTTGAGGCTCACATTAGGAAAATGTTTTAAACCATTAGGACAAATGTAAATTGTTTTCGTCTTATAAGATCTTGTTTATGTGGAAAATCTGCTCAGTTGTACCTTCATGCCATGATTATGTCTCATTTCTCATACTGTGTCACTGTCTGGAGCCAAGCAACTCAATCGGCTTTAAAACCTATGAGGATGTTGTACTCACAAGCACTGAAAGTTCTAGACCAAAAACCATTGAAGTGGCACCACTGTAAAATACTTGATAAATATAACCTATTAAGCTTTGACAATTTTTTTAAAAATTTCTTGTTTATAATTAACTTTTAAATGTATTAATGGTCTTGTCCCTGAACTGGTGAGCAGAATTATTTTAAAAGTCAGCAGCTCAGGAGGACTTCCGGCTGAATGGCGGTGGGATAAGTTGTGTTTAGGTGCGCTCCTGCGGAACTGGCCTGTTTTCCAACTAATGCCTGGCACTTTCTTCCGATTTTGACCGCAAACAATAGACAACTTACACATTCTACGCATATCTCCTGTTCGATCGCCAAAATGAAATCAAAGCCTGCTAAAGGAGCTAAAGGAGTAAGTTCGATCGAAGCTCACCTGCGGCCTAATCCTCGTGGCGGAACCTCGAGCTGTCCTGGGTCACCTCCTCCGTCTGATGCAGCAGCTACCGCTGCAGTTTGTGACGTCGGCAGCCTCAAACAGGAGCTGCTGGTGGCTCTCCGAGAGGACTTTACTGCTATAATTAAAGCAGAATTCCAAGCCGCTCTGGGTGAAAGTCTCTCGTCGATCAACGCCGAGCTGTCCGCCTTCAAAAAGGAGCTATCATCGGGGCTAGCTGCAGTGCAGGAGAACTTCACGGGGCTAAAGCTAACGGTAGCAGAGGTGGAGAAGTCAGTCTCCACCTGCACAGATGACATCGTTAGCCTCCAGAAAAAAGTCGAGAGCCTCACGAAGACGGTGGCACAGCTGGAGGATAAATGTGACGATTTTGAATCCCGGTCCCGACGTCAGAACATCCGGATTATCGGTGTCCCGGAGGATGACCCTTCATCGGCTACAACGGCTGCGGTCTCCCGGATGCTAAAGGAGGCCTTCGGCTTCGAGGAGGAGCCGCTGCTGGATCACGCTCACCGCATCCCAGTACCCAAACCGAAGGCAGGCGAACGGCCCCGTCCAATTGTGGCTAAGCTTCACTACCACACGGACTGTGTGAAAATCCTGGTGAAGGCGAAGGAGCATGTAGTGGACCTACCCAGGGTCAAACTAAGGTTTTTGAACTGTCCAGTGATGACCTTTACTGACCTCTCAGTAAAGCAAGACATTTACTACAAATTAGTCACATAGTCACCAAAAGAGACTATTTCTATCTTTGATTTTATTCTAATGTAATCAAAAGAATAACTTTTGTCATTTTCATGATATATGTTATATGCTGTTATTCTTTTAATATGTAGTATTACTGTGTTGCTTGACCAAATGAAAGTGTCTACTCAAAATATCTATGACAAAGTTGAATGAGGTGTCAGATTGACTTGCTCAGGAGTTGTTTTTGTTGAGTTCAGCTGAAACTCTCGGTAGCGTCGAGATGTCTCCTCTCTTTCAGACACTTTTCCAAAACATTCCTCTTTGTTATCTAAGCAGACTTGCTGTCAACCTTGAGTTTTTCACTTCACGTTTTCACACCCCTCTTGGCCCACGGACCAATGAGGAAAGTGTGTTCTAATCTCAACATTTTTGAGTAAAAGCGTTTGTTTGCAAGAACGCTTCAGAGTTTGGAAGGAACGAGAAAGTTCCGGAGTTTCTGGGAGCTTCAAAGACATGAAGACGTCCCAAAGAGCTGAATGAATGCCTGTCACCCGCCAAGGACAGTCATTCGGCTAAGGACTAAATAACAGGCTGTTATGAGTCCACTTCGAACGAGCGCAAGCTCAAAACTTTGTTTATTCCTTCCTGGAATAAGTTTATCTTGAAGTCAGAGGCCAGGAGCTGACATATTCTCTGATGACCAAGCGGAAACCAGGAGACGTTGAAACGTAAACTAGAACCAGTTTTGGACGTGCTGGGACTAAAGGACTCTGCGCATCTGAAGGCTGGTGTCATTTCTTTATCAGACTCGTCGAAAGGTAAAGAGCTGTTTACAAACGTACCTGGATTTTAGCAGAAGTCGGATGGAAGTGTCACTTTTGGTATCATGCTCAAGATAATTTCCTTTAAACCATCTCCCATCTTCCTCCTATCTTTTTCTCTCAATCTAAGCTGGAAACTATTTTAAGCTAAAGAGCCCACAGACTAAATATGTTAACATCCAATATTGAAGTCTGTTGTGTTAAATTTAAGTGTGCTGACGTATTAAATTGAAAGAAAGTGAAATCATGTCAATCAAGTGTAATGGTGTTGATTTTAGTTGATTTATTTTAAATAAATGGTAGTGTCGCCTGGCATACCAACTAAGATCAACACCAATATTTCTGTGATCTTTATGATGGATACATAAATAGAGCTATAGAGTGACAATGGACATTGACTTAGTTTGGTATGCCAGGCGACACTACCATTTATTTAAAATAAATCAACTAAATTAACACCATTACACTTGATTGACATGATTTCACTTTCTTTCAAATCAAATACGTCAGCACACTTAAATTTAACACAACAGACATAAATACTAGATGTTAAACATATTTAGTCTGAGGGCTCTTTAAACTTAATTATAGTTTCCAGCTTAGATTGGGAGGGGAAAGAATAGGAGGAAAGATTTAAGAAGAAATTATCGTGAGCATGATACCAGAGTGACACTTCTCATCCGACTTCTGCTAAAATCCAGGTACGTTTTGTAAACAGCTCTTTACCTTTTGACGACAGCCCGGTAAGAGGGAAGACCTTGTAGCTTTTCAGATGCACGGGTCCTTGTGGGAACCAGTACAATACCTTCGAGCAGGGTTCTGGTTTACGTTTCAACGTCTCCTGGTTTTCGCTTGGTCATCAGAGAATATGTCAGCTCCTGGCCTCTGACTTCAAGATAAACTTATTCCAGGGAGGAATAATCAAAGTTTTTGAGCTTACGCTCGTTCGAAATGGACCCATAACAACATGTTATCAGTCCCAGCTGGATGACGAGTCCTTAGCGCGTGACTGGTGGTCATTCAGCTCTCTGGGAAAAATTCACATCTCTCTCTGAAGCTCCCAGAAACTCTGAAGCGTTTCCGCACAGTTAGAACTTAAAAAGGATCAGAGAGGAGAGTTCACTTGTCTTATCGCGACCCAAGGTTACAGCCAGAGCAGAGGGAGATTTGTTTAGGAAAAGACAGAGAAGCTGGAGCCTTGTTCATGAAAAACAACGGATTAACCTGTCTTCTGATGTTCTAAACAAAACCGTCTGGTCTATGTGACCCGAGATTTCACCTTTAACACAGCAGTGAACACAGTTTAACTCTTACAGAATAACACAGTTTAAAAGCACACATCATGAAAATGACAAAAGTTATTCTTTTGATCACATCAGCCTAAAATCAAAGATAGAAATAGTCTCTTTTTGGTGACTATGTTATCAGATTATAGCTAAATGAATGATTTTGTAGTAAATGTCTTGCTTTACTGAGAGGTCAGTAAAGGTCATCACTGGACAGTTCAAAAACCTTAATTTGACCCTGGGTAGGTCCACTACATTTGTAAGCCCCTAAAAACAGTTAGAAGGCTTACGCCAAAAATACACTACATGCGTTACGGCTCCGCCCCGCTCCGGTCCGACCTCCGCAGCAAATACGCACCCATTATAATCAATGACAGAATTTACACTGGCTCCGCACGGCGGCGGCGAGCTGCGCCGAGCGGACGGCAGTCCGTCAAAATTAGAAATTTTTCTATTTCTGCCGGACGCCGGAGCTGTGCCGGAGTCAACTTTTGAAGATTACGTCGCACCAACAGGAAAAGGAACGAGCACAACTTCCGTATTTACAAAATAAAATCACCACGGGCGGACTTAATCCTAGCTCTATACGGATTTATTTGTACAAAAATGCTTTCAAACTATCATTTATGACTACGCCTACAAACGCAATACAATAAATAAATAAATAAATAAAGTATTTTATTCTGAAATGTAATACATCACTTCCTGTTGCTCAAACCATGTCCTGTCGCTCATTTACGAGAGAAGATCAAGGCAGGAACTGTTTTGTTCTGACTTACTTATTTATCACTTGATTTATCGCGCGATCTCGCAATTCCCGCGCATGCGTCTCGGAGCGGCGCATCCAGGCAGACCTGAGTGGAGCGGAGGGAGTGGAAATTGGACTCGCTCAGCTGCGACCTGCGGAGCGGGGCGGAGCCGGACCGCATGTAGTGTATTTTTGGCGTTACTTGTTTACTTTTGTTTTGACTCCTTGTAAATTTGTTTTGAGTATTCATTCACTTGGTTAACCTTAATTTTGTTATGGACTTGATTGTGAAAACTGTGTAATTGGTACCTTGAAAGTACCCCTCCCTTTTGTTAGTGTTACATTTTATTTTAAACTGACCAATTGTTTTATTCAAACCTGTTCCATCTGGGGTTTTAATGTTACCTCCCCTTCTCCTGGCTGAGCCGGGTCGTAACACATCAAACAAATGAAACATCAAAAAGCCCTTTTAAATGCATAGTTTTTCAACTCGTCTGTGAACAAAACCATATACTGTACCAAATTATAACAGCATATTCAATAAATGTTCATTAAATATTTCTTAGACAGACTTGGTCCACATGCATGCCCACAATAAGCACATGACTGATTGTATTCTTAATTGAACAACACTTGTGGCACTTGAAAATTTCAGCATTGTGGGTGGCACATTGTGAGTGAGTCCATCTTGGACAAAAGTCACACTGTATCTGTGAGTTGGAAGGAAACAAAAACAGTTCTGAGTTACAAGTATATTGCATTGCAAGTATTAAATTATACAGCTGTATTTTCACCATGTCAATGACACTGTCATTAGCATCATGGTACAGCATGTTGCAGGCGACACAATACTCTTCCACGTTGTCTGGGAAATAAAGACTACTAAGTACAATTTACCAAAAAAATAGAATATTACGTAGAACTGAAATATTGGTTGTCTCGGACAGTGAAGAAGACATTGTGATATTATTATAATTTTACGAGGCACATAACTATTGGTTTTTATTATACGCAATCTTCAAAATTACTTGTAACAAAGGCTTGACATATGAATACATTGTAAAAAAATAAAATAAAATAAATAAGTAAAAATCAAGTTTAGTAGCAATTCATATTTTTCCCCTTGGTGTTGCAACAGTGTGGCTGCAATGTCCAGTCTGGCCTGGCACATGCAGACTTCCAACCTTGAAGTATTCTTCTGCAAACTGTAAATAACATGTATTTTAAGTTGAACATGTCATTGATTTAAAAATATTGCGTCTGTGTTCCTTGTACCTTCAAAATCAAGACCCCGCACTTGCTGGAGTCCAGCTACTGCTTGTGCGGAAGACTGCTCATAGTCCAGTTGCTACTGTTGATGTCCTTTGGTTTCAGGAAATTTCTGTGCAGTATCAGAAATAATTTTGGGACATTGTAACCACAATAAAAAGTGTTTAAGAAATGACCTATTATGACATGGATCACATCACCTCCAGTTACGCGGAATCCTTCTTTCATAAAGGTCCTTATTGCCCATGGGGTCTACCACAACAAGGTCTTTGTCATCCATCCTGACAAGCTGTTGGATTATTTTGGAAATCTTGTATGAAATGTTATGCTTACAGTGACACATACGTGGGTGTATATATATTGAAATATATACTGTATATGTATACTGTATATACACACACATGCGTGCATGTATGTATGTATGCATATGTGTGTGTGTGTGTATGTACTGTACATACAGAGGGAGACATCTGAGTTTTGGTAAGAAACTTCACATACCACTAAAATCCAGTGACCTCCCACATTCACAGGACACACCCGAATATCGGCCTCAGGGAACACCATCTTTGGAAACGAGAGATAACACCCATAATTCTTAATTCATTTTGATATGGAGGAAGAGATCATAGTGAACTGGCACACGAAAGTTTGACCACATTACTCCTGTTTTAACCTCCCTGCATTGGCTGCCCGTACATTCCAGGATTCATTTTAAAGTTCTTTTATTTGCTTTTAAAGCGCAAAATGGTCTTGCGCAAAATGGTCTTGCCCTGCCCTATCTGTCCGAGTTGCTGCAGCCATACACACCTTCTCGATCCCTCAGGTCATGTGATCAGCTGCTCCTGAGTGTTCCAAAGACAAAACGCAAGCTCAGAGGAGACCGTGCTTTTGCTGTGGCAGCTCCTAAACTGTGGAACAACCTTCCCTTGAACATCAGACTGTCTGTTTTTAAATCTCTTCTTAAAACCCATCTCTTCTCCCTGGCCTATGACACCATCTGAGATGTTGACTTTTAATAATTTGAGTCGCTTGTATTATCTGATTGTATGATTCCTCAACTTTTATTATGTGACTCTTAATTATTTTAATCATTTTATTACCTGATTGTGATTGTTTTGTTGTGTGTACAGCACTTTGGTCCTGTAGGTGTTTAAAGTGCTCTATAAATAAAGCTGGTATGGTATGAATAATTTACCTTTTTGAACACAACAATACTGCCCACGATGAAAGACGGCTGATCCGATTACTGCATCCATTCTGTGTATTTCAGATATCAGGTATCTGAAATATTATACAAGTCTGAATTTTTCATTCATTCATTCAACCTTTATTTATACAGGCTAGCCTCGTTGAGTCACGGGGACTCATTTACAAGAGGGACCTGTCTCACTCACACCAAACAACCATCCACTCTCACACTCACACCTAGGGTCAATTTAGAGTCACCAATCAGCCTAACAAGCATGTTTTTTGGTCTGTGGGAGGAAACCGGAGTACCCGGAGGAAACCCACGCATGCACGGGGAGAACATGCAAACTCCACCCAGAAAGGCCCCGGACCGGGATTTGAACCGGCAACCTTCTCGCTGAGAGGCAGCAGCTCTACCAGTTGTGCCACCGTGCTGCATGAATGATTAAATGAATGATAAAAATGGAAAAGGATGTGCATAAATGTTCCAACAGAAAATCTTTATACCTTGCTCTCCTCAAGGATAACATACAAATATGCATCTATGACCTGTTTAAAGAAATCAGTGTTGAATGATTTTGTAGATTTGACTGCATAGGAAAGCAGCAAACCTCCAACAGCAAGTATTCGTACTTCATCGGACAGCCAGCCACATCCACAGAGGCTGCACAAAAAAAGGCAATGTTAATCATTTAACTAACAGCTTAAAAATCAGAAAGCAAAAACATAATTGATGAGGAAAAAGTGAGAACTTATACAGACAAGACCAGGAAAGTCATTGAACAAACATGAAAATAATTGACCAACCGGTCAGAACAGTATGTTTGTTTTGCAATACTACTGCACCTTGCTGCTGCACAGTACTCTGTGACATCCTCGTAGAAGTATGCAAGGGAGACCACTTCGTAGGGGTTGAAGAAGACAACCGAGCCAACTTGAGAGGGGGTGAGGGAGACAAACTGGAAGGGGGTGATGGAGACCTCTTTGAAGGGGGTGACGGAGACATCCAAGGAGGGGGTGATGGAGACCTCTTTGAAGGGGGTGACTGAGACATCCTGGGAGGTGGTGCTGGAGCAGAGGGAAGTGGTGCTGGAGCAGAGGGATGTGATGCTGGAGCAGAGGGATGTGATGCTGGAGCAGAGAGAGGTTGACCAGACAATGTTTGACTCACTTTTTTTTTATTGTGGCACTCTGGGACTTTCAGTTATGCAGAGTTTAAAGGTGGGGTATGTGATTTCTTGAACACTCTGGGACTTAGAAATTTTTTCAGCGCAGAAAAGCATTCTGCTACCTCCCCCTCAGAGCTATATATGGCTCAGATGGGGAGCCACAGTCCGTGCTTCTGCTGAATTTTAGTTCTGCTCCGCCCCCTGCTGTGTGTCTGCTCGGAGCGCTTCAATATTCTGTGATTATATGTTATAAAAACCTTTTAAAAATATAATAAAACCATAGAGCACTTGTCCAACAACACAAAACCCAGCAGAAATCATCAGAGCTTCACGAAGCAACGTTGGACATGATTCAATTCGCTCGTGACTTCCTCTTTCTGTCAGTGCAGGTTTGGAATGCTCCGCCTCCACTACATGTCCTGTCTGCGCTGCAAAGTTCTGTGATTATATGTTAATAAAACCTTTTAAAAATATTATAAAACCATGGAGCACTTGTCCAACAACACAAAACCCAGCAGAAATCACCAGAGCTTCACGAAGCAACGTTGGACATGATTTAATTCGCTCGTGATTTCCTCTTTCTGTCAGCGCAGGTTTGGAATGTCTGGAATGCTCCGCCCCCACTCCATGTCCTGTCTCTGTGCTGCAAAGTTCTGTGTTTATATGATAATATAACTGTTTAAAAAATATAATAAAACCATGAATCACTCGTCCAACAACACAAAAAGACCCTGTAATCAGCAGAGCATCACCAGCCAATTTGGACATGATTTAATTCGCTCGTGAGTCGTGACAAATCCATTTCCTCATTCCTGTGAGTGGAGGATGAAGCGATCACTTGACTTTTGGCAAAAAAACTAAATAAAAGTCCAGCTCTGGGATGAAGAAGGGATATTTAATACATTTGTGTCACATAAAAAACAGTCCTGCATCGCTTTGCAATCCTTTGAATGAGAACGAGCCGCGGCGCTGAGGCTGTGACAGGCGGGGGCGTGGGTTGGGGCGTGACAAACAACTCTGTTTTTATTGGCTGGTCAGTGTCCGGGTCACTCTGTGTTTTCAGTGTTTTTATAAATGCTGATAGAGAAGCAAGGGGACTATAGTTTTTTTCAGAGATTACTTTGTCTAACATCAGTCTGTCAGTAGATTGTGACAGAGTGAAGAAATATGTTAAAAATATATTGTTTGAAAAGTTACAGACTATAGTACATTACAATGTGTTGGCTTTGATGCTTATTCGCCCCGAATTCGTTATTTTGGTTTCACTTTTTTTCATTCATTCATTCAACCTTTATTTAGTCAGGTAAATCTTTTGAACCTCATGGGCTCATTTACGAAAGCGACCTGCTAAAACTAAAGAACAATGAACAGCAGTGATAGAATTTCATTAAACAATAAACAAACAAACAATAAACAATAGAAAACAAAAAGAGAGAAAAAAACAAAAGATTTTTTTTTTTTTTTTTTTTTAACAAAGTATCAAAAAACTAGCAAAACATTATAAGGTAGACGTATAAAATCAAAGACAGGAACAAATCTGCATTGGTTTTTGCCAGGATTCCAACAGATTCTGAAAACCATTTAGGGAGGTCAGGGCCGAGAGCTTCAGATCTTTTTGTAAGATATTCCATATTCCACTTTGGATCAAAAAGGAGAGATACACTTAAACACGACAGACGCTCACTTAAAGTTCCAAACCAGTTTAATTAATCATAAGTTAAAAGTCACAGAATACATTTGTTCTATTTCTAAAATCCATTACATTTGTTTAAAAACGTGGACAGTGAGAGAAAAAGAGGAAAAGGGGAGAGGGAGAGCGAGAGAGAGAGAGAAGAAGGGAGGAGAAGGGAGGAGGCAGGGAGAGAGGGAGACAGGGAGACCCAGCATACGACCTTGGTGGGCTGCTCTTTTCCATGGCCGGCTCGCGTGTTGACTCCTCTAGGAGGAAAGGACTCATGCTTTTTTATTCTTTTGTAGGGCGTTGCCTGCCTTAACCAATAAGAAAAGTTTTCTGCTTTAAAGACCGTTGCCTTCCTTTACTCTTTCAGCTTACTCTGGCCTTCGCAGGTTTGTGAGGGGGAAGGGCACGACACATCGATGACTGAAATAAATGTACATTTGTTGCTGAGTACTTATAGACACACACACACTCTCGTAAACCATTAAGTGACCAATACATAGTTCCCATGTGACGTAACATCTGTGCCATTTCCGGGTAGTCCTCCATGCGCACAGGCGGAACAAAGATAAGCTACGAGAGCAGCAGTAACAGCGTGGTTACTGTGGTGACAGAGTATTTTTCGCGGTTTTATAAAATTTGTTATTTTCAATCATTTGCAATGGTTACCTCGTGTTGGGTTAGTGGTTGTTCCAACCGGGGAAGCGTCAAGCGTAGTTTTTTCTTAATTCCGAAAATAAGGACAAATGAAGGGCCAGACACAGAGGAGCTGACCAGAGAACGTCGACGGGTCTGGCTGGCTAATATCAACCGCAAGGATCTGCCTTCGAAGACATCCAAAATGTGCTCCGATCACTTTTTGTCTGGTAAAACAAATTTCGATTCGAATAAATTTGCTAAACAATGTGTGTTTGAACAGTCTTTTGATGATCTCCGGTCTCTGTTACTGTCGTTAGCTTAGCAATGCTATGCTACAAGCTAGCCTCCACAACGTGGCTGACACCACACACATACACACGTTACACGGTTTTAGTCTGTCTGTTTCTCTGTTTGGACCACATGGTTCTGGTTCTGGTCCGGTGGTTAACCTGTACAGTTAGTTGTTAGGATGCTGCATGTTAATATTTAATTTTAACTTGTTTATTTACCCAGTGACGTCTGAAACACACGTTACACGGTTTTAGTCTGTCTGTTTCTCTGTTTGGACCACATGGTTCTGGTTCTGGTCCGGTGGTTATCCTGTACAGTTAGTTGTTAGGATGCTGCATGTTAATATTTAATTTTAACTTGTTTATTTACCCAGTGACGTCTGAAACACACGTTACACGGTTTTAGTCGGTCTGTTTCTCTGTTTGGACCACATGGTTCTGGTTCTGGTCCGGTGGTTATCCTGTACAGTTAGTTGTTAGGATGCTGCATGTTAATATTTAATTTTAACTTGTTTATTTCCCCAGTGACGTCTGAAACACACGTTACACGGTTTTAGTCGGTCTGTTTCTCTGTTTGGACCACATGGTTCTGGTTCTGGACCGGTGTTTAGCCTGTATACTGTAGTTAGTTGTTAGGATGCTGCATGTTAAATCTCTGTAAGCAGATTACTGTATACATTTGAATAATTGCTTGTGTCTAATTGTTTTTTTGCTGTTCAGGACGGGTTGCACACATGTACGACAAATCAAATCCAGACTGGGCTCCTACATTGAAGTTGAACGCTGCTCATACTCCCAGAAAGTCTGCAAGGGAACTTCAAAGAACAGAGTCAAAGCTGAACAGGTATAAAAAATAAAATCATTTTTATAAATTATAATAGTAATTATAAAAATAGTATTACTCTTGTTAATATATTTTTATAGATAAGTCATCTTTAAAGGTCCACTGACATCATCTTACAAATTTGCCTGAAAACATAGAAGATATATATTTTATCATTCAACTATGTTCGTTTTTGCAAACAAAATGATAAAATAATGAAAATTCCTTCCAAACTGACTATAAAATTGAAACCCGCTTTTCTCTCTGAAATTTCCGACTACAAGTAAATATTTATGTTTATGTTAATTATAGGTACAGACGAGTAAAGACAGAGTTCGCTCAAAGGACCAGATCCAGTGTGCGCAGGCTCTCCTCGACCTCGGAGCAGTCTCTGAACCTGAGGTTTTGGCAACACCAATGGACCAACCTGAAGACGAGGAAGCAGTTCCAGTGTGTGACACGGTGCAGCAGCTGCAAGAGGGTGCAAATGACTGCACAGAACATACACCTGTTACTGAAAGTCAGGTTCAGTTTGAACTGCAGTCATTAAGAACAGAAAATATTACATTACGACATCAGCTAAGTAATTTTCAATTTAATGAAAAAAGCTTTGAGAATAATAACTTTAAAGTAAGGTACTACACAGGCCTCCCATCATTTCTCATGTTGATGAGTTTATTTGATTGTGTAAAGGCATACCTACCAGTTCCTAAATTAAAAACTCATTTAGGTGAATTCGAACGATTTGTGATGACCCTGATACGTCTTAAACTAAACTGCCCGGTGCAAGACTTGGCGTTTCGCTTTCAAACTTCTACCTCAACGGTTTCCAGGACATTTCTGTGTGTCATCCACATTTTATATACACGTCTTAAAAAGGTGCTGTATTGGCCACAGCGTGATGAACTGAGGAGAACCATGCCTCTGGAATTTAGAAAACATTTTGGACAAAGAACCGTTGTTATAATTGACTGCTTTGAAGTTTTTATTCAGAGGCCTAAAAACTTACTGGCACGTGCAGAAACGTGGTCAAACTATAAACATTCAAACACTGTGAAATTTTTAATAGGCATCACCCCGCAGGGTTCAGTGTCTTTTCTGTCCGAAGCATGGGGTGGCAGGTGTAGTGACAAGTTGATAACTGAAAACTGTGGTTTGCTGTTGAAACTACTTCCAGGTGACCTCATACTAGCTGATCGTGGTTTCAACATACAGGACAGTGTGGAACCATTCTGTGCACAGGTGAACATCCCAAGTTTCACCAAAGGTAAAGCACAACTGTCAGCAGTTGATGTGGAAACCACACGGAAGATAGCACATGTTCGCATACATGTCGAACGGGTAATTGGGCTGGTTAGGAACAAATACACTATGCTTCAAGCTCGTCTGCCAATAGATTACTTGATTAAAAATGATGATGGCTTGCCAGTGGTTGACAAAATTGCGACTGTTGCATGTGCCCTTTCAAACTTGTGCGCATCTGTTGTGTCACTCACGTGAGCATAAAGACAGATATTGTGTAAACTGAACAGTTTTACACGTCTTATGTCATACGACGTTACATGATGAAATACACATCAACATGAGGAAAGATGGAAGGCCTGTGTGGTATCTTACTTAAAAATTATTATTCTCAAAGCTTTTTACATGAAACTATTTACAGTATTCAGGGGTATGGTGTTGTATAAACTGGACTTAGTTTTAAACGTGTTATGTCATAAAATCAATAAAAGGTGTTAGATACAGAAACAACAGGACTTTATTTGTTAACTTTTCTGTTACAAATAAAGTCCAGTTGTTTCTGTATTCAATGACGTCTGTATTCAATGACGTTTGTAAATTTTATGTGTTGGATGACTGAGAATCTTCACCAAAATATGTCTTATGTCAGAAGATTTTATAACAACTCAAGTAACTTCCCAGATGTCCAATGTCAAGAGTTGAAAAATTGTTGAAACTGCTAAATGTTTTACATAATGAATGTTTGGTTAATAAATTTTCATCCTTCACCTTAGTAATTGAATAGTTGTTTGATGAAGTTTTTTCAATTAAAAATGAAAGAAAGACAAATTGTCCATTCGTCATATTGTTTTGAATTTAGACTGTTAACAGATAATTTCTAAAAATTGAATTTTAATTAAAACCTGTCATTCACACGGTTGTACAGGAGGTGCCACCGTAGAGCTGGAGTGCCCCTTGAGAAGGAGGAATGTGTGGGTTTTGAAAATGTCAAAGAAACATTATTAAAGTTCTAAGTAGAATAAAATAACGGATGGTACTTCAATAACTGCTTTATTCCAAATAAACAGTCGGTGTATAACAAAATACATGTTATTTCATTAGGTTCATAGATGTGAAATATCAATTCACATGGGCTTACTGAGTAAAAGCAAATGGAAAAAGTTGAAAGAAATTTCTTTAAAGACGTCTCATGAGGGCACAAAATTCAAACAAGCAATTATAAAACAATATTTGGTATGAGTAATAAAAGAAACGCATATCTCATCAAGGCACAAAAGTCAAACAAGCAATTACAAACACAATATTTGTTGTAAGTAATATAAGAAATGCATAGTTACATACAGTACTGTATATTTTAAAAAAAAAGTAAGAAGTTAAAAAATAGCTATTCAAACAACATATTTACATGAAAACTAGATTGATCTAACTACATAAGAATATTGGTGTGTGTTGCTGTGGTGCACAACTACTTGTAAACAAGTGTTTTGTGTCATATTATTTACATTGTGCAAAGTTCACGTGTGAAAAGGCTCCCTGTGAGTTCTGGCAGAATTATTTCAATGAAGTATTGCTTTGACTTTATGATAATATCATCCCTAAGTTTCTGATCTACTGTGATTCTCTGAATGTTGACATCAGCTTCTGTCCAAACAACAAAATCACAGTAAGATCTGTTTGTGGCTAGAAGTTGTGTCTGAACCTGGTACATGTATTGATGTTGAGTTTTCAGCTGCCCATCACTGTCCAAAAAATCCAAACAATCCAAATTTCCCTTAACAGTTGTTGCTCTTATGCAAAACGGACATTTAATTTCTACCACACCTTCCCCACAGCAGTCGCAGGACACAAACGCATCGGGGCTTGCTCCAATGTGAGGACACTCTGTGGAAATGACCAGCCCACATTTTTGCACATTTACACGGCTGTGCTCAGACGAAACAGACTTTATGTACTGGTCCAGAGCTGCTCGTTCGTGTTCACATCCCCACCTTGTCGCTTCTGTAGAAAATTGTTTTTTCCCACCGCAAATGTTGTAGACTGTGGTTTTAGCAGGGGCTTTTGGATTTCCAACACACACTGATTTCATGCGTGAAGCAGTTATTCTGCCATGGCGCAGAGCATGCCACACCTTAGATTTTGACTGCTCCTTGGTGAGTCTTTCAGCATTTGCAGACTGCTCAGAAGTTACACACAAAGTGTCATAAAGAGTTCTACAAATATTTACTAAATCATTCCGCCCCATTGCCTGATATTTCTCATGGCGTAATGTCCCAAGTGACACTGGGAGACATCCCTCCTTCAGTGTTTCAGGAACGTACTTTTCTTGAAAGCCAGCCATCACAGCTAAGACAGCTGGTTTTGATCCGACAGCAGCTATCTTGTGCATGAACATGTCCATCTCTGCGTCGGTTGCATCAGGACATGAGGGTGTCTTCAGTGCTGAACTAGTGTGTTGTTCTGCCTCACCGCCATTCACCATGTATTCAAAACGTTTCTTCTTCATGGCTGGGGAGGTGAAGTCGATGTCACGAACTTTAGAATACTTCACCTTATCCAGAGCAGATGGTACCGGCCATGATGCCTTCTTCTGTGTCACAGTCATGGCTGCGTTGGCTCGGTAGGTGCTGTCGACCCAGTATAACAGGGCTCCAACATGACTGCAGACCTCCCCTAGTCCAGCCATGCAGTCACAGTGGGCAGAATCCACAACTCCATCCTTGCAGCAAATTATCCACGGCCGAAGCAGAGTTTCGTTCATCCTCTGTGAATGACGCACCTAAGAACAGAACATTACATACATTGATGAAAATTTATTAGAATCACTTTTGCTTAAGTGGTTTTTTTTAAAACTAAATAAATTGTGTGAAGAGTATGGGCAGATATAATAATAAAAATGAATACATAAATTAATTAAAAATAAGCTGGATTTAGCCTATGGATTACAGAAAAATTAGATACAAAATCTTTATGAAAAAGTCTCACAAAATGGAAAATACATGCTAATGCAAATATTTCTTTTGGACATATTAGTGGTATACAGTATATCACTTAAGACTGTACATTTATTTGTGATGTTACCAAAAAGTCTAGTGCCAAACCCAGTCAGAGGTAAAATTAATAACATTTTAGTAGTAATGTGACTTTATGACTTATGACATAGTACATTTATTTGTGTTGTTACCACAAAGGCTAGTACCAAAGCCAGTCATAGGTAAAATTAATAATATTGTAGTAGTAATGTGAAAATTTGTAGCATTGGTTACTGCTATGTTTAAGCTAGTGCATGTTTAGGCTAACCTAATGTATCTGCAGTCTATGAGTAACATCTACCTGTATAGTATTGTAATTACTCTGCCAGTCATAGGTAAAATAAATAAGATTATAGTAGGTATGTGACCGTTTAACGTTTCCAATGGTTAGCGATGTTTACTGCTATGTTTAAGCTAGCGCATGTTTAGGCTAACCTAATGTAGCTTTTAGCTGCAGTCTATGAGGGATATCTACCAGTATAATATTGTAATTACTTACTCTGCCAGTCACCACAACTTTGTTATTAACATGAAGCGTCCGGACGTCCTTCACAAATCCACTGAAGCACTGATTATATGCGTCCATGGCTTTTAGGCCACGAAGCTCCTCTGTTGTGTAGGTGCTCCTCGTGTTAACTAAATAATCAAGGATGTCAAAATACGTGATCAGTGGCAACTTGTCTGCGTCGTCTGACATCTTTTCTTTCTCCACCTGATACGGGTCAACTCCAACCACTGCTATTTTTTGCATATACCTTTTTCTTGCGCCTTGCTCAAGAGTATCAATATAATTTGCTCTGGTTGTTCGCGTCTGCTTGTTCGCCATCTTGCACGACTTTTCTGCCTTTAGATGTGGTGCGGAAACCGGTATTGCTCAATACGGGGGCGTGTCTGGGAACTATGTATTAGTGTAACTGGACATTAAATTACATTAAAGATCATACACTACACATAGATTTAGAGCTGTTCTTGTTACTTTCTAACTGAACAAACCTCCAGGGTAAGAAAGGAGGCTTTCAGTATATTTCCTGCCAGTCATATATTCTACAAAGTCGTAAAACTGACAAAGAGGCGCCAGGACTCCTCATCATGCTCCAAGCCTGCCTCAAACTGATAAGAGGAGTTTTGTTTCAAAGACTGTTCTCCTTCCCCCACTCCCAGAGAGCCTCTTCCTTGTAAACAAGAAATACCATTGCATGTCTTCAGTAACCAGAGTTCCGTTTAAAGAGGGGATAATGACCCTAAGCACAAAAAATGTGTTTTATTTTCACAACAAATGTTACATACCCCACCTTTAAAATGTGTTGATTTTATGAAAAATTGCTCCTTTATCATCTTGCAGATCTGCACTTTTACTGTGGATATCAATGACTGTAAGGTCCAAGAAAACCAGTGTCTAGCTTTCCACCTCTTTGCTGCTGACTTCGGATGTTTTGTCTCCACACTTTGTCACCTACCCGGTACTTTAAACACATGGTTGGTGTGTTTCGCGCTGCCCTTTATTTTATCCTGGTTTTTTTTAACATTGTCTAACAATGTTCCTATGTCTTTCTTGTATTTTGATGTCCTCTGACGACAACTCCGCTGCAATAATGTCCTTCACAGAATTGTCAATCTTTAAACACAAAATTTAAATGTCAATTGTCAGAATTAATTTTCATTCAACCTTTATTTATACAGGCTAGCCTCATTGAGTCACGGGGACTCATTTACAAGAGGGACCTGTCTCACTCACACCAAACAACCATCCACTCTCTCACTCACACCTAGGGTCAATTTAGAGTCACCAATCAGCCTAACATGCATGTTTTTTGGTCTGTGGGAGGAAACCGGAGTACCCGGAGGAAACCCACGCATGCACGGGGAGAACATGCAAACTCCACCCAGAAAGGCCCCCGGACCGGGATTTGAACCGGCAACCTTCTCGCTGAGAGGCAGCAGCTCTACCAGTTGTGCCACCATGCTGCCCAATCTGTCACTTTAACGAGTATACCATTATAATATTAATGCCATGCATAGAGAGTTATCAGAAAGTACAAAGTATTCTGTGAATTAAAATGTCTCTAGATAGGGTTTATCTCCTAACTTATAGACATTTTCTGAAACCCTTCTCAGAATAAAGGCAATGTTCCTTTCGTGAAGGATACACTGAAAGTTCTTTACAGTGGAAGCCACCCGAAAGACATCGACAACAATCCATCCCTAGTAAGAACAAACATTTAAGCAATGTTATATGTCATAACTGCTCGGGTGTGGGTCATCTACGGCGAAGCTGCCCTTCACCACACCAACCAAAAATCAAGCACACCCATCCCAAAAAGCCATCTGCATCGGACACCGTGATTATCTGCACTAAAAATGGGAAGGAGGAAATGTGCATTCAAATTTTGATCCATGGAATAAAAACATGTGCCCTCTTAGACTCTGGTGCCCAGAGAAATGTACTGTCCCTGCATGACTTTAACTCCTTTGTTTTGGAGTGTAGACCCACCATCCAGCCATCATCTGCACAGACGTTGCAGGGAATCGGGCCCGAAGGGCTGCCTGTGCTGGGAGAGGTCGTCCTCCCAGTCCATATTGGAAACAAGAGGGTGGATGTGAACTTCATCATTGCTGACACAGCTGAGAGCACAGAATTAAACAAAAACATTAAAAAAAAATAAAAAAAATTGAGCTCCTTTCTTCCTTAGGCTGAGGGCCGTCACAGTTGCTAGGCGACAGGACATACGCCAATGTAACCGTGAAGACTAGACCTGTCCCAATTCACAGCCGCTGACTTCTGGTCTATGGGGTTTTCGAAGGACCTGGCCTACGTCGTCCGGGTCCTTCGAACTATGCAGCCGTTGGATTGGGACACAGCTTTAAAGCATTTTTTATTTTTTATCAGTTTATTGGGGATCTTTGTTAGCTACAGTACCAATATGCCAAATTTACACTGAATAGCCATTACTAGAAGGAAATCAGGAGAACATGTTTTTGTGGAATGGGTGGGAGGGAGGGGGTTATCCAGTTTATTGTGACGGTATCCAGGTAATTCTAAGTTTAAAAGTCAAAATTGAGAATTAAAAAACTTAGAAGTCCACCTGGAAGCACAACAAACAGCTTTTTGATCTCAACAGAGATCTGTGGAACCCAAATACAACATGTAGTTCATTACTTGATCTGATTGTACTTGACTACAGTCCTGGCCAAATTTTTCAGAATTACACAAAACTTTATTACAAAGTGTGTGGACACAGTTTTTATGATGAGTATTGGCATATACACCACAATGTATTTATAGGTATGCCATAAAAACATATGACAAAAACATTTAAAAACAGTGTGGCAAAAAAACTGTGATAATTACTGTCATTCTCAACTCTTTTGACCACGACTGTAGGCTTTAATAGTAAGGCAGTATTTATTTTTGGCCTAAAATTACTATATTAGCATCCAGGCTAGAAAGTGACACTATAGAGACATGAAAATTTCAGATAAATTATTATTTTTTAATTAAGAATTTGGGTTTTTGCTCAAACTACATGCTCAAATTACACTGCTCACCTTTAGTGGAGTTTACGACTATTAAATGCAGACCGTTCTATTTACTGAGGGAATTTACAGCTGTTATGATCGTTGCTGTATATATTCCTCCAAGCTCCAGCTGCAAAGTTAGAGGTGAGGCACTGAATGAACTATATCTGCACATCAGTGAGCAGCAAACAGCCCACCCTGATGCTTTCCTCATCACAGCTGGTGATTTCAACCAAGCAGATTTAAAGAGTGTATTTCCAAAAACATACAGAAACATAAACTTCTCATTTCCCTTCACTGCACAGTCTGGGACTTCTCTCATAAGCCGTTTACGCATTGGCCAGCCCTCAATGGCCCGGGGCTCCCCTGGGTGGCTCTGGGCCACCCGCGTTCATTACGCATTTGCCGCAAAGCCGCCTTGAAGTGGGTGGGCAGTTCTCTGGAAGTGGGTGGGGTGCTCTCTTCACGTGGGTGGAGTGTTCGTGTTTTAAGAGAGGAGACTCGGCAAAAAAAAAATTGTTAGCTGGATATATATATATTAGTGTTTCTGCGTTTAATTTTTGTTAATAACTGATCACAAATCAGCTTATGTTACAACGTAAATAACACGAAGCGCACACCCATTTCCGCCTTTCAGCGCGACCTGAATGTCATTAAACAGCATTAAACAATAACTAATATTGTCTAACTGTTGCGCGCAGCCAGGGTTTTAAAATATAACGAATAATCTCTAACTTTTACGTGCAGCTAAAATGTCAGGAGGAGTGATTGCTATATGAGCAAGTTGGACACCTGAAAATTCAGTCCGTCCGAATAGCACAACGAGTTAATGCGTTGTCGTTTTGACCGGGAGAAGTGGGTTCGCTTCCCGCCTGGGACAAAGTTATTTTACTTTTTTTTTCTCTTTATTCACATTTTCTTTTAAATAAAAAGGAGTTTGTTAACCAAACAAACTCCTTTTTATTTAAAAGAAAATGTGAATAAAGAGAAAAAAAAAGTAAAATAACTTTGTCCCAGGCGGGAAGCGAACCCACTTCTCCCGGTCAAAACGACAACGCATTAACTCGTTGTGCTATTCGGACGGACTGAATTTTCAGGTGTCCAACTTGCTCATATAGCAATCACTCCTCCTGACATTTTAGCTGCACGTAAAAGTTAGAGATTATTCGTTATATTTTAAAACCCTGGCTGCGCGCAACAGTTAGACAATATTAGTTATTGTTTAATGCTGTTTAATGACATTCAGGTCGCGCTGAAAGGCGGAAATGGGTGTGCGCTTCGTGTTATTTACGTTGTAACATAAGCTGATTTGTGATCAGTTATTAACAAAAATCAAACGCAGAAACACTAATTCAGCTAACAATTGTTTTAGGGGTTTCTCGTTTCTGTAGTTAAATTTGAATGAAATTCAACCCTCGCGCTGAGGTTGTTTGAATGAGTCCCGCCCCTGCTGCAAACAACGAATCAAATGTGAGCAGTACATGACGTGAAACTAGCCCTGTCGGGCTCGGCTCGATGGAACCACGGTGAAGATGGTTCCAGAACAAGGGTGGATCCCGGGCGGAAAAGGTAAATGCGAAGACGCCGAACCCGGGTTAGAAGCTGGGAGAGCCGGGGAGGGCCGGCCAATGCGTAAACGGCTATAGACAACAATTTCTCCGGTAGATTTTTGACTGGACCAATCAGAGAACAGAAGGGGCGGAGTTTTTGGCCCCTAACCCACGCCCCCACCTGTCCCAGCGCAGCCAGCGAGCATTCGCATGTTCTCATTCAAAGCGATGCAAAGCGATGCAGGACTGTTTTATATGTGACACAAATTTATTAATTTCCCCTTCTTAATCCCTTATCTGGAGTTTTCTTTTGTTTTTTTCTTCCCAAAAGTCAAGTAATCGCTCCCTCCTCCCTCCTCCTTCTCCTCCTCACCCTCCGCTGAGTGAAATGAACAAGGAAATGCCTCAGGTTGTCACGAGAGAATTAAAGTCAGGTTTTACGTTGCTGCCCGAGTCCCATCAGATTTCCTGGTCTTCTGGTGTGTTGGACCAGCGATCCATGGTTTTATTTTATTTTATTAGGACGTTTTATTAACATATAAACACAATATGCAACGGAGCGAGAGAAAATTCAGCAGGAGGCGGAGCTGAAGTCAAGTTCAGCAGACCACGGGGGAGCAGCCATCAGCAGAGGCCACGCCTCCAGCAAGAATTGGTTGTCAATGGAGAAAGTCCAGACCCTTGTCTGAAGCGAAGTGAAGGACAAGGGTCTGGTTTTAACCAGGCTAGAAACTTCAAAGTCAAAGTCAACTTTATTGTCAGAACTGCAATATGTACAGGACATACACAGGACCGAAATTGCGTTTCTCTCAGTCCCTCGGTGCAACAGTAACCATCTAAACACTAAAACATTTAATAAACACAAGCATAAAGTAGTAAAAGTGTAACATTGTCCTGAGTTTTTCATAATAGTATAAAAGTATGAAAATTTACACCAACACTGAAACACCAAACACCCCTGAAACACCAAACACCCAATGAACATAAGCATAAAACAACAAGAGGCAGAAATACACTGGACCAAGTCTACACCACCATGAAAGCATCATACAAGGCCCTCCCCCTCCCCCACATCGGCACTTCTGATAATATTTGTGTTATGCTAAAGCCAGCTTACAGACCACTGGTGAAAGTCACAAAACCAGTTCGCAAGCAGATACGAGTATGGCCAGAGGGGTCTTCAGAAGCACTCCAGGACTGTTTTGACACCACAGATTGGAGCATGTTCAAAGAAGCTGCTACCACAAACAACAACACATGTCTCCAGGAGTACTCAGACACTGTATGTTCATACATCACCAAGTGCATTGATGATGTAACCAACCTCAAAACCATCACTGTTCGGGCAAATCAGAAGCCATGGCTGACAGCAGAGGTTTACAGACTCCTGAGAGCCAGGAATGCTGCCTTCACAGCGGGAGATCAGGTGGGCCTGAGGACAGCCAGAAACAACCTGGCCCGGGGCATCAGAAAGGCCAAGAAGCAGTATTCCAGGAAAATAGCTCACCGCTTCAAGGACAGCAAGGATACACGGAGTCTGTGGCAGGGAATACAGACCATCACAAACTACAAACCATCCCCACAGACCTGTGACAACACAACCTCTACGCTGAATGAACTGAATGACTTCTTTGCTTGGTTTGAGGCATGTAACAGCACACCTGCACAAAAACTCACCCCCTCTCCTGATGGCCAGGTGCTGGCGCTGGCTGCTGCCTCAATGACTATCGTCCAGTAGCACTAACCCCCATCCTGATGAAGTGCTTCGAACGGCTAGTCATGAAAAGCATCACATCTGTCCTCCCTGCCTCCCTGGATCCTTTCCAATTTGCATATCGGCCTAATCGCTCAACCGACGATGCCATCTCCTCTGCCCTCCACACAGCTCTCACACATCTGGACACGAAAGACTCCTATGTCAGAATGCTGTTCATCGACTTCAGCTCGGCATTCAACACCATCATCCCCCAACAGCTCATCCTTAAACTGGACAGTCTGGGGCTGAACACCTGGTTAAAACCAGACCCTTGTCCTTCACTTCACTTCGTACTAGGGTCTGGACTTTCTGTTATAGAGAAACGATTCTTGCTGGA
>JBBPBX010029625.1:0-12565 GCA_038048925.1 Garcialebias charrua
TAATTTATTTTCGCAGCGTGCGCAACTGTTTGGAACGTCAAAGCGAAACAATTTACCGGTAAATCCAACAGATTTGACCATTACGTGAATTTATTAAGGAACGGTTAAGCTCAGAAACACTTTTGCTATACTGTAATGTCAGCTATTTTTTTAAGTGTTTATCTTGCTAAATTTTAAAGAAAATGCTGCGGTCCCACCCGTGCGGGTGGGTGCACGTAGCGAAACTACTTTTTAAATCCAGCTGATTTGACAATTACGTGCATTTATTAAGGAAAGGTTAGGCTAAGACACATCTTTGCTATAATTTTCAGCAAACAAATAATTGTTTTTACCGTGTTAATCTTGTTAAAGTCCTTCAGTGCAGCTCCTGTGGCAGCCATTTGCAGCAGGGCAAACCTCCGGCCCACATTTCGGGCTGTCAACGGTGACGCGTAACATACGCGTCAGCGGTGACGCACAATAGATGCGACTTATACAGCAGTGCGACGTGTTTATGGCTTTTTCCAATTTATTGGCAATAATTGGACAATGCGACTTATAGGGCGGTGTGACTTATCGGGTGGAAAATACGGTAATTTTCAGTTCTATCATTATTGTTACTTTATTTCATGAAATTACTCCCATTATTTTTACTGTTAAGCCCTTTGGTAACAGCTGCTTTATAAATAAAGCTGACTTGACTGTATGACTGGACTCCCGATAGTGACCCAGGTCATTCTCTCATCGATCGGATCAACTCTGTCGTACTAGACCGCTCTATTTGATCCAGATCACTTCTTTCTCTCTGGATGCCTTCTTTTGGATCAGACCACCTTCATCTGACCTAAACCACTTCAGATCCCCTTTTTCTGACCCAGATAACTTCTGTCTTACTGGATACTCTACCCTATTTGAGTCTTTCTGACTCAAACCACTTCTGTCTGATTGGACCCCATTTTCTGACTGGACCCCCTCTGCCTGACTGAACCCTGAGTCACATGAAAACCCAGAGTTGTGTTTCTTGGACGATAATTATAAAATGAGAGCTGCTTTGTTCAGATACTGGCAGGCATGGTGAAAGATCAGCATGTAGTTTTTGTTTTGTTTTATTTTGTTTAGTTTCCATCATAATCAGGACCTCCTGCTCCTGCCTTTGGTCCTCAGCGCCCTCCTTCACAACCCACCTCCCTCCCCTTTCTCATCAGCAGCTCTTCTGTCCCTTTCAGTCTGGTCCTTTTTGTGTTCTGTTTGCCTTCGGTATTATCTGGGTTTCATCTACGAGCTGAGAGCAGATCAGCATGATGAGGTCTACAGGAACAAACGGGGCTCCCAGCGGCCCCGCTCCCAACAGAGAACAGATCCCAGGAGGATTTATTAAGGCTCCTGAAGACCAGACTGAAGCTCCAAGGATCACTCCATCACTTCTTCCTGCTTCTCCTGAAGAATCCTTTACATTCTGTTCAGGTCAACAACCAGCAAAGAATCTGTCACATCTGCAATGACGCCAACAAAACCAATAATTTGACAAGAAACACAGAAAAATAGCACAAACACTACAGAAATAAAAATAAATGCCACAAAACCACAGATCATGACACTATTTCTCAGCTCAGCAATCAAAGAAAGCAATGTTTGAACTGTCTGGTTAAAGCTCAAAGCATACTGTATGGTTAAAGATGAAAAATATGAGATTAAAACTCGCCGTTTGGGATGTGAGCGAGATTGTGGCTTTGCAGAGTGCTGATGGTGCTTCCAGTCGTGGGGGATGGAGAAGGAACTGGAGCCAGAAGGTTGCAGAACATCCTGACGTTGACTGGTGGCTTGTTGTCGTTCAGTGAGACCTGCTTGGGTGGTTTCATGGCCGATTGTAGTTTTGTGTGAGTTGTGAGCTGAGTGGAGTTTTTTTTTTTTACACCATGGTTTGCAGTTTGGATTGTTCTGTCATTGTTCACCGCTTTCTTTACCCATGGTTCGAGTAACGTTGTCAAAACAGGTAAGACACAAGTAGCAGTTTTATACTTAATTTCAAACGTTCAGCACTGTTGTAGACATTTAAATAAGTTGATTAGACTTCAAATTTAGGTTTAAAATTTAAAGTAGAAAAATAGCTCTTTGATGTTTACAGATGTATCTTTAAAAACCGTAGACTATTGGAGAACAAACGGACCTCATTTCTTCAAATGAACAGTTACAAATGCATAAAAATTAATTTGGATTTATTCTTTCTTAACATGCGATTTCTCTTTTATCCTAGAGGAAACATGATGGCCTCCATCCTGGACCTGCCATTGTGTATCTGTTCCTCCTTCCTGTCCTCTCAAACCCAGTGGGTCGAAATAGATGGCCGCTTGTCCTGAGCCTGAATTTATATGTATGTGAGTGTTTCTGTTCAGCGCCCTGAGACGACTTCTGTTGTGATTTGGAGCTACAGGTACCGGTATGTAAATAAACTGAATTGATTTAAAAAGGTCCCGAAAATCTTTTTAGGTCAGAGATTTTGTTGAAGAAGTAATTAGGATTAATTACTTTAATTTTAAAATGTGAGAAGAACACTGCAGGCTCGTCACTGATTTCAACACTTAAACAGTACGCTTGGATTGATTTTTAACTTTAATTTATTGGAATCTGAGATGGACCAGTCAGGGTGCACGCCACCTCTTCTCCCATAAGCAAGAATCATGACCTCGTGATCTCCAAGCTGCAAAACAGCCTTCTAGATCGTGCACATTATTTTTGTTGTCCACTTCCACACAGCAGCTTAGCCAAAAACAAATTTACAGGTGAGCCTGACTGAAAGCTTTTCTGTTCCTCTGCAGACCTTAAATTACTCCAGTCTGCCGTTTCATTATTTAAAGGAAAACCTTTATTCAGATTTGATGAAGTGAATTCATTATTTGAGATGACAGAAACACTTTAGATAGTAGATACACTGACAGCACAAAACATCAAAATCAAAATTTAACATAGTCAAAGCCTGACAATCATTTCAATATTCAAAATTAATCTCTAACACAAACATGTTTTATTAACATTAGTAAAATGATTAAATTAAACGATACAAGAATTGTTATTGTGCACAGAAAAGAAACAAAGAAGAAGAAAATGTATTTTAAACAACTGAATGTAGTTTCTGTTTGACTTCCATGCAGGAAAAATACTAAACCAGGAACAACTTGAAGAAAAAAACTATAAAACTATCTTTAAATAAATCCTAATGGCAATCTAAATGAAGTACTGTCTTTGAAATGAAGGTCAGACTGTTGTCACCTAAAGGTTTGAAGCACATATGCTCCAGATTTGGTTCTGTATCTCAATATAAAGATATATATTTGTATTTTGAACATAAAGAAAAACACAAATGTACAGCATGTATAAATGTATGCACCTTTGTTCAAGGTACAGTGTTTGTTCATACCGTTTTATGTATGTTCCTGTACCTTGATTATTTACTGTGCACATTTATGACTTAATCTACTGGTGCACACTTCAGAAATAAAATGTTCTTCTTATTTCTCATCAGTGAGGTTGTCAGATGAGTGTTTGGTGCCGTATTATTGTAGGTTTTCTGTCATGCAGGTGTTAAAATGCATCTGCAGTGTTCTAGAATAAGAGAAACACCACACTGCAGCTAATCTGAGATAATTTGTAGCACAGCTTTTTTCAACATTTAAAAGTCAAGTGACAGGACAGCATGCCTCTGAGACTCACAGGACAGATGTGAGAACCCACTGAGAACATTTGGAGACGTTTTAGAGACTCCTTTAGGAACTTTCTCCACAAACTGCAACCCAGAAAGAGACTGGCAGTGACGGTTCTGTTCACGTGCCTCTGAGACTGACATAATTTATTTTTATTTATTTATTTATTCATAAAATTTGTTCATTAAAAAAAACAATACAAAACAATCCCATAAACGATAACGTACAAAATGTACAAAAATTAAAGGTAGCAGAAAGAAGAAATAATCTTATTACATCTGCCCCTTTTTTCAAACAATCAGTTCAAACAATAATAATCTTCCAGTAACAGAACAAAATGAATAACTCTTTCTAATTTTTCTAACTAGACAATACACATTACGCTACTTCATATATATTTTTTTAACAATTCAGTTTTGGTAATTTTCTTAAATGCACACATTGACTTGGCATTTTTAACTTCATTCTCCAAACCATTCCATAATCCAATTCCCTGGATTGAGGTAGAACGTCCCTTCAAACTAGTTCTGAATTTTGGTTTTACAAATATGTCTGTCCCCTTAAGATTATAACAACTTTGTCTTTTAACAAAATGCATTTGGATATTTAAAGGTAATGTGTTATTCTGAGCCCTATACATAACTGATAAAATATTATAATCTACCAAATCATGGAACTTCAATAACTTCAGTTGATAAAATAATGTACTTGATGGATGACAGTAATGTTTTCTAGTGATAATTCTTATAGCTCTTTTCTGTAATACAAAAATAGGCTTTGTAATAGTTTTACACGCTTTTCCCCAAACATCAGTACAATAGATTAAGTGTGGAACAATGATTGTGTTATACAACAAATACAGAGCTTTATCATTTAATAAGTCTCTGGCTTTGTACAGTACTGCAATAGATTTAGCTATTTTTATTCTTCTGTCCAAGTCATCCATCCGTCAACTTTACCTGCCTTTTTCTTTTCCGGGTCGTGAGAGTCGTTGGTGCCCATATCCAGCAGTGACTGTGCGAGAGGCAAGGACATGGACATGTTTCCTGTCTACCACAGTTAAATCAAGCGTTTGAAAACAAAAAAGGAGGTGGATGTTTAGGGAAAAGGATTGTCACCAAAAATTAAAAAGGTGTTTGAATTCTAATAAAAATTGATAATCAGGGTCCAGATTCACTTTTGACCAATTAAACCTTTTATTGAACCGGACTCGACTTCTCGCCTGAGTCTCGTTTCTTAAATTTTCTCAGCAACAAGAATTAAGGAAGTCATATTCATCCAATCGGAAGCAGCAAGCACCTTCAAACTGAAGAGCGACGAAGGTTAGGGGTCAAAGGTCAGAGGGTTGGAGGGTTGTCTGTACAGATGCAGTGTTAATGAGTCCAACAGGAAAGAGTTGTCTAAAAAAAAAGGACTACCGTATTTTCCAGCCTATAAGTCGCAGTTTTAAAAAAAAAAGTAATTTTCATGTCCTGTGACTTATGGGGTGAAGCGACATATTTATGGATTTTTTCCCATATTTTTAGACCAATTTGATGAAAAAAATGGAGCAGTACCACTTTTGGCCGCTAGGGTCCACCAACCGTTCCCAGCTCATGTGTCCGACAGAAGCCTCCTCTGCTCTGACTCACTCTTTCATTCATTCAACCTTTATTTATACAGGCTATCCTCGTTGAGCCACGGGGACTCATTTACAAGAGGGACCTGTTTCACTCACACCCAGGGTCAATTTTAGAGTTACCAATCAACCTAACATGCAGGTTTTTGGACTGTGGGAGGAAACCGGAGCACCCGGAGAAAACCCACGCATGCACGGAGAGAACATGCAAACTCCACCCAGAAAGGCCCCCGGACCGGGATTTGAACCTTGGACCTTCTCGCTGAGAGGCAGCAGCTCTACCAGTTGCGCCACCGTGCTGCCCAAAGTCTAGCCCCTTTCATAAGACGGCTCAGTCCAGGCCTGATGCGTGTCCAGTCCTCTAACGAGCATTCAGAAAAAACACGAAGGCGGATTGCCGAGTGAATTTTACTCGCCTCTGATCCGCCCCTGATCCGCGACCAGAGGTAGTGTCAGATCCGGACCCGAGCCGGGCAGACCCACTTGTGAATGCAACCCGCGGATCCGCGCTCAGAATATGATGATATCAGTGAGCGACCGCAGGATTAATCAACAAGCAGATTTATTAACAAGGGAATATTAAAAATGACACGAAACAGCAACTTGTAAAAGTTAGTTTCGCTCTTTTTTTCCTCTCTCTCTCTCTCTCTCTCTCTCTCTCTCTCTCTCTCTCTCTCTCTCTCTCTCTCTCTCTCTCTCTCTCTCTCTCTCTCTCTCTCTTCTCTCTCTCTCTCTCTCTCTTAAATGCAAAACTGGAAGTAAAAAATGCAACATACCTGGTGGTCCAGTGGTAGAGCGTTGGCTTTCCATTCCAAGCCTTTTCTTGACTCGGGTTCGAATCTCACTCGGGACAACTTATTTTACGTTTGTCTTTTATTGGAGAAAAAAAGAAAGAAGTTTGTGTTATGCCTGTGGTTAACACAAACTCTTTCTTTTTTTTCTCCAATAAAAGACAAACATAAAATAAGTTGTCCCGAGTGAGATTCGAACCCGAGTCAAGAAAAGGCTTGGAACAGAAACCCAACGCTCTACCACTGGACCACCAGGTATGTTGCATGTTGTAGTTCCAGTGTTGCATTTAAGGAATTGCCCCTTAGAAAATCCTGGCTACGCCCATGTAAAATACGCTGATTTCCAGTTCAGCTCAGCTGAGTTCTGCTCCACGCCTCTTTTGAAGCCGCGCTGCGGCTTCATTTATGAACACGTTTATGTGAGCGGGACCTGCCCGCCTTCAACTGTGGTCTTATGAATGACCCGGGGAGGATTAAAGCCGGACTGGTCTGTGCGGCAATTGCGCGGATTTGACTTATGAAAGGGGCTTCTGTCGCAGCACGGCCTCCTGAACTCTGGAGGTAGGTCTGAACTAGTGTTTGTTCGCAAAATAGCTCATGAAGGCCAGATTTTGATGAAACTTACAGAAAGTAATCACTGGATGGATATTTACAACCCATTAGCTGTAGGAGATGTTTGAGCTAAAATTCAATTTATTTATAATTTATTTTCGCGACCGTTTGGAAGACGTCAAAGCGAAACAATTTAAATCCAGCAGATTTGACCATTACGTGAATTTATTAAGGAACAGTTAAGCTCAGGAACACTTTTGCTATAATGTCAGCTAACAAATATATATTTTTAAGCGTTTATCTTGCTAAATTTTAAAGAAATGCATCGGTCCCACCCGTGCGCGTGCTCGTAGCGAAACTACTTTTCAAATCCAGCTGATTTGACAATTACGTGAATTTATTAAGGAAATGTTAAGCTAAGACACATCTTTGCTATAATTTTCAGCAAACAAAGAATTGTTTTTACCGTGTTAATCTTGTTAAAAGTCCTTCCGTGCACGCTACTGTGGCCGCCACATGCAGCAGGGCGGTGACGCGTGATACGCGACGCATCAGCGGTGACGCATACCGTAATAGATGCGACGTATACGGAGGTGCGACACCTTCATGGATTTTTCCAAGTTATTGGACATAATTGGACTAATGCGACTTATGGGCCGGAGCGACTTTTCGGCCGGAAAATATGGTACATCAGTTTGAGAAGTAAAGGTGGGGCCTTTTGTTGGGATTATTCTCGGGACAGTTGTTGCTTAGTTGGTCAGCTGACCCTGTTGGGGCGTGGGGGGCTGAGGGGGGTCGGGGTTCAGGGCATGTTAGGGATTAACTGTCTGACAACACGTTCATTCTTTGTTGGAGTTTCTGTGTGAATCTACAAACCTACATACGAGACAAAGACTCTCGTTAGTTCAGACCTCCAGACCCAGTTTAGAACAAAACCTCTCAGACAGAAACTGCTTCTGGAGGTTCGGTCCGACTAATCATCTCCCTCACGCCGACGAACCTCCAATCAGACAGCGGCGTTCTCCTACTGCTGCTGCCAACCGACCAATCGGAGAGCAGCGTTCGGCAGGATTTTGACCCTGCTCTGTCACACGAGGTCCCTGAGCACGCACGCGAGGCCTCTGAGCGTGCACGCTCCTGGAACAAAACCCAAAGACAAAAAGGCCCACATTAAATCCAGCACTCTGCTCGTCCGTGCTGCGACCTTTGACCTCCGCTCCTCTCTTTCTTCTGGAGTGAAAAGCTTCATTCTTTCTGATTCTCAGCTCCAAGTTTTGAACTCAACTTTGAGAAAGGCTGGCTCCGACGGACTCGGACACACAGAGCGGGTGAAGTGGTCCTGTCTTCAGGATAAGACGATAACAGGACTGAGTGAAATGGGGTTTATCTGGACAGGATGTTTTTATTCCTGTAAAACTTTCTGAGAACTTTTTGTTTGAACTTGGTAAATTGAAGTGAAATTAGAAAAAGGGTTTGCATTAAAAATGACAAACTCTTGTTGTTGCAGGTTGAATTTTTCAACATAAAACACAAATGGAGGCGCATTGCTGAAACACTTTTTAAAAAACCTGAAACTTTTACAAAATGATGCGATCGTCGCATCTTTCGGATGTCTGTAAAGGTTTTTCAATATTAATAAAAAGTGGCTTTCTGCAAGTTTCCTTCTAACAAACTGGACTTAAAATGTTTTTATTTTTGTTTTTTTTCTCAGTCTGAGATGTCCGTGCTGTCAGACGGTACGCTGATGTTTGCTGACCACTTGGTCAGAAAGGCATCAGGATGGATTACTGTCATAAATTATTAATAAAAATAAAACTCGGTTAAGTCTTCAACTAAATGATAAAAGAAACTGTGGATGTTTGTAAGAATAAATATGAGCTGTAAAATATTTTTTTAACTAATCTGAGTCCTTAAATTACGCACAAAGTTCCTGCAGCATGTGTGTGTGTGTGATATCTGATCTGAAGTCAGTGAAGCTTCTGCAAATATTTCACCTCTCAGACACATGTAGCCAATCACAGAGCACAACTTTCTGTTGCCGTGGCAAAGAACAAGTGGACATGCATGTGTGTGTGTGTGTGTGTTCAGTGTCCCTGTCCAGTCCTAATTGCCTCAGTCCTCCTCTCCGTCTCTCTGCAGATGTCTCGCTTCTTAATGTGCGTAGAAAGCAACAATCAGCCCCATCTGTCCCAGTTTTTACTTACCTCCTCCTCCCCCCTGAAAAATCACCTCTGTGCCCCCTCCCCATCTACTAAATCTCCTTAGTCAGTCCGCCACACACTCCTCCACACACACACACTCCTCCTCCCATACAGGAGCTTGTCAGCAGAGAGGGGATTGAAAGCCAATCAAAAAGCTATAGAAGAGTCTTTGGTGTGAAGGGACACAATCATGGGGGTCTGTTTGGTTCCCCCTTAAGAAAAACTCTGTTAGTGGGCAGCGTTCTGAAACCCACCCTCCATCCATCCATCCATCCATCCATCAACTGCACTTCATGTCCTTCATTGCAATGGAGGCACATCTTAACTAACTGTTGTAAAAGGGGACGTGTAAAATGCAAAAGCAAAATTGGATGCAATGATTTATAATTCTGACAAACCCATCTTTTTCCACAAGGGAACAGAAACCCCACTCACCCAGCACACACACACTTTTTGCCCCGCTCCCCTCACGCATGGAGGCTGAGGAGCAGAACCACTAGACTGAGGAACAGCTTCTAAATCCCTAACCAGAAAAATCCCTGTACACTCCCTCGCTACTTCACTGTTCGTTTATCGCGGACTCGCTCCATCACGGTTTTTCAAAATAAAATTGGACATGACACACAATTGGCTGATTGATGGATGAGCTGTACAACTGGCATGGCATTTTAATTGAAAATAAATAATTTAAAATTATTTAGCACCTGCTGCGCCTTTGTGCAACCCGTGCTGCAGGATAAACTTCCTGCTGCAGCTGATCAGCTGTTCTCCGTGCAGAGCTGAGAAGTGGGCGTGGCCAAGAGCACTTGCAGGTTGCAAAGAGCAGACGAGGCAGGGAGCTGAAATCATGACATGCTGTGCCCTTTCAGAGCGTTTAGAGTTTAGAAGCATTGTTAAGAATAAGAGAAGTGTTTAAAACACCTTTTATATAAACTACTATTCCTACTTTGCAGTTTTTCCACTTATGATCCCCAGTGATAAATGAGGGATACTGTAATGCCACTTTAATTGGTGATGTCACTTTACCTGTGTTGTTCTTGCCTTTAAGCTGCTGTATTCATACCCATCTCCTCACAACAGAGTCATGTTCACTGGATTATATTACACTATTATTGTTTAGCGTATATCTTAGATCCTTGTATAGTGTTTCTTTTTTCATACTTTATATTTGTGCTATTTTTGGGTGTAACTTGGACCTTGAATACATAATTTCGTTCCACCTCATGCACCACATGTGATGAAAATGACAATAAAGAACTTTGAACCTTAAACACATTGAGTGCTTAAACAGAAATGTTTCCATTTTTGGAAAAAAACATTTTTTTAAATTTTAAAGCAGCAACAAATCTAAAAAAAATTGTTCCAGGAGCAACAAAAGCCTGTAAAAGTACGGTATAAGCGAATAAGAACCAGCTGGAGGAACATTTAAAGAGAATGAAAGAGACTTTTAAAGAGAGATCTGTCAGAGGTTAAAAAAAAAAGGGGCAGAGGCTCATCAAAACACATCTATGATGGTGGAACAATTTCAGAATAATGGTCCTTTGAATCTCCCATCATCTTTTGCATAATCTCATCAACAGGTTTTACGAATCTGGAGGAAAAAAAAAAACAGCAGGAAAAAGACGCTGTAAAAAAATTAATAGGCTGAACGTTTTGAATTAGATTCATTCAAATTGGATCTTTTAGAACAAACGCCTCATGTCTCGCTGTGAACAGCAGTGAGAAATTATTCAGGGAAGCCTGTTGGAGTCTTCCTGAGATGTGAGACTGGGACCGAGGTCCATCTTCCAGCAGGACCTTGACCCTGAACACATAGGTCCTAGATTGGTCCAGTCCAAATTAAGACCTCAGTCCATCTGAGAATCTCTGGTTTGAGTTAAAGACTGTTGGACACAAGCAGCACCCATCAAACCAGAAGGAGCTGGAGACGTTTGGTCAAGAAGAATGGACAAAACTCCAGATGGACCAAGACTATGAAGACAAACCTAGAGAGACCTGGTGCTATAACTGATGCAAAAGTTGACTCAGAAAAAACAAGTTTGCATTTTCACAGTGGAGACTTTAGATGAATTAAAATATGCAAAAGCCGCAGAATTTATTTTAAATTCCACAAAAAGGCTGTGAAAACTTTGGCAGCCGCCGTTCTCACTAAAAACTAAACAGCCGAGGTTCTGTTCTTTAGGTATGTCAGATTCATCGTGTCTTGATTGGAACCTTTAATGTCCCGAAGCGTTTTCCCACCGTGCTGAAGAGAGATGATGCTGCAGCTCAGCAGTTCCTCCTGCAGTGAAATGGTTGAAGCTCAGGTGGAGAAGTTCCTCCTGCAGGTTGGAGATGATTGATGCTCCTGGGCATCATGTAAATCAGGTCAGCTGCCGCAGGACTGATGGGCTGATTGATGACGAGTCCCTCCACTCGAGTGCTGCTCTTCTTTCTGTGTTTCTACTCCTTTGTCTGAACTCCCAAAGTGAAGCATTGAGACGAGTGAGTCTTTGTGACGCTCACAATGAGACTTCAGCTTTGTTGGTGGTGGAGCTGCTTTTTATCTCAAACACTGCAGCAGTGGAGCATGATGAGAGAAGATCCTGCAGAAATCTCCACAAAAACTGTGAAAAGTTACAACAACAACCGAGGAAAACAAGAAGAAAGTCACTGTTTGTAACTTTACAGGAAAGAAACACTAAGACTTAATGCTGAAAATGATCTTTAAGACTTAATGCTGAAAATGATCTTAAAGACTTAATGCTGAAAATGATCTTTAAGACTTAATGCTGAAAATGATCTTTAAGACTTAATGCTGAAAATGATCTTTAAGACTTAATGCTGAAAATGATCTTGATGGAAATTAACTCAACAGGTAAAGTTTAGCACATTTAAGTTTTTGTTGAAAAAGATGCCGTGGAGGAAGGGTTTGAGTTTTTAGACTGCTTTCCTGTTTAATATTTTTACATACATCTAATTCCGGAGACTTCGATCTATTTTAGCCTTTCATAATTAAAAACGTTCAGCTTATTCAGGAGAAGGGTGCTGTGACTTTTGGGTTTTGTAGCTTTTATATACAGGTAGTCCTCGACTTACGACGGAGATCCGTTCATACGCTCTGTCGTAACTCGGATTTCGACGTAACTCGGAACATATGTCCAAACTGCACCTTATACATTACTGTATTTTACCAAGCACTTAGCCAATCCTAACACAGTACCCTACATAATTATCAAAAAACACATACATTTCAGAGCCATAATGAAGGGAAAAAAGAGTTAATTTCCTACTCTGGAATGATGGTGCAGCCATTTCCTCCGTTTCTCCACCGGATTCTCCTTTTTTTTTTAATGGAGATGCGTGTCGTAACCACGAAACGTCGTAACTTGAGACTGTCGTAAGTGGAGGACTACCTGTACACTTTATAATTTATTTTACTTCATTTACATTTTCTCCACAGAAAGACGCTGAGATCTTTTCAATTCATTCAGAAACGTTGTTCTTTTTAAAACATGTTTTAGCTTCCAGCTTTGTTTGTTTTTTTTATTCTACTTTTAGCTACTGTTTTGCTACATTTAGGTGTTATTATTTTTCAACTTTTATCTGAACGTATAGAAAACGATTAAGGATAAATAAAAAACACTCAAATAAATAAATACATTTTTCAACCAGCCACTAGGAAGCACAGTGCATTTCTTGTGTTGGTCCCAAGCCTGGGTACCGGTAAATGGTGAGGGTTGTGAC
>JBBPBX010029626.1:10058-35760 GCA_038048925.1 Garcialebias charrua
ACTAAACATATACATATATATATACATATACACATATACAAACCGGATTCCAAAAAAGTTGGGACACTAAACAAATTGTGAATAAAAACTGAATGCAATGATGTGGAGGTGCCAACATCTAATATTTTATTCAGAATAGAACACAAATCACAGATCAAAAGTTTAAACTGAGAGAATGTATCATTTTAAGGGAAAAATATGTTGTTTCAAAATTTCATGGCGTCAACAAATCCCCAAAAAGTTGGGACAAGTCCATTTTTACCACTGTGTGGCATCCCCCCTTCTTCTTACAACACTCAACAGACGTCTGGGGACAGAGGAGACCAGTTTCTCAAGTTTAGAAATAGGAATGCTCTACATTCATGTCTAATACAGGCCTCTAACTGTTCAATCGTCTTGGGCCTTCTTTGTCGCACCTTCCTCTTTATGATGCACCAAATGTTCTCTATAGGTGAAAGATCTGGACTGCAGGCTGGACATTTCAGTACCGGATCCTTCTCCTACGTAGCCATGATGTTGTGATTGCTGCAGAATGTGGTCTGGCATTATCTTGTTGAAAAATGCAGGGTCTTCCCTGAAAGAGATGACGTCTAGATGGAGCATATGTTGTTCTAGAACCTGAACATAGTTCTCTGCATTAATGGTGCCTTTCCAGACATGCAAGCTGCCCATGCCACAAGCGCTCATGCAACCCCATACCATCAGTGATGCAGGCTTCTGAACGGAGCGTTGATAACAACTTGGGCTATCCTTGTCCTCTCTGGTCCGGATGACATGGCGTCCCAGTGTTCCATAAAGAACTTCAAATCGTGACTCATCTGACCACAGAACAGTCTTCCATTTTGCCACACTCCATTTTAAATGACCCCTGGCCCAGTGCAAACATCTGAGCTTGTGGAGCTTGCTTAGAAATGGCTTCCTCTTTGCACTGTAGAGTTTCAGCTGGCAACGGCAGATGGCACGGTGGATTGTGTTCACTGACAATGCTTTCTGGAAGTATTCCTGAGCCCATTCTGTTATTTCCTTGACAGTGGCATTCCTGTTTGAGGTGCAGTGACGTTTAAGGGCCCGGAGATCACGAGCATCCAGTAGAGTTTTACGGCCTTGACCCTTACGCACAGCGATTGTTCCAGATTCTCTGAATCTTTTGATGATGTTATGCACGGTTGATGATGATAACTTAAAAGTCTTTGCTATTTTACGCTGGGTAACACCATTCTGGTATTGCTGCACTATCTTTCTGTGCAACAATGGTGGAATTGGTGATCCTCTTACCATCTTGGCTTCTGAGAGACACTGACACTCTGAGAAGCTCTTTTTATACCCAATCATGTTGTCAATTGACCTAATTAGTGTTAATTGGTCTTCCAGCTGTTCGTTATATGCTCAATTTCCTTTTTCCAGCCACTTATTGCTACTTGTCCCAACTTTTTTGGGATTTGTTGACACTGTGAAATTTTGAATCAACATATTTTTCCTTTAAAATGTTACATTTACTCAGATTAAACTTTTGATCTGTCATCTATGTTCTATTACGAATAAAATATTTGTAATATGGGCGGCCGTGGTGTAGTGGCAGTCGTCCCCCGATCGGAAGGTTGGAGGTTCGAATCCCGGTTACTCACACCATGTGTGGTTGTGTCCCTGGGCAAGACACTTAACCCCGAGTTGCTCCCGGTAGGACTGGAAGGCGCCTTGCATGGCAGTCGCCGCTACCGGTGTATGAATGTGTGTATGAATGGGTGGATGGTTGGTATTGTAGAGCGCTTTGGGGTCCCTCACAGGGGGCTGGAAAGCGCTATATAAATAAGCTCCATTTACCATTTACATTTACCATTGAGTCCAACTATTTCTAGCTGGAACCTCTCAACCTCACACACTAGCTCAGGCTCCTTCCCCACCAGAGAGGTGACATTCCATGTCCCAATGGCCAGCTTCTGTAGCCGAGGATCAGACCGCCAGGGTCCCCGCCCTCGGCCACCACCCATCCCACATTGCACCCGACCCCTTTGGCCCCTCCCATAGGTGGTGAGCCCATGGGAAGGGGGACCCACGTCTCCTCTTCGGGCTGTGCCCGGCCGAGCTCCATGGGTGAAAGCCCGGCCACCAGGCGCTCGCCAACGTGCCCCACCTCCGGGCCTGGCTCCAGAGTGGGGCCCCGGTGACCCGCGTCCGGGCGAGGGAACATTTTGTCCAACTGGCCATTGGGACATGGAATGTCACCTCTCTGGTGGGGAAGGAGCCTGAGCTAGTGTGTGAGGTTGAGAGGTTCCGGCTAGAAATAGTCAGACTCACCTCAACGCATGGCTCTGGCTCTGGAACCAGTTTCCTTGAGAGGGGTTGGACACTCTTCTACTCTGGAGTTGCCCCTGGTGAGAGGCGCCGAGCAGGAGTGGGCATACTTGTTGCCCCCCATCTTGGTAAAGTTTGACACCTGCTTCTTCCTCGTTGGTAAGGCTTCATTAAATACAGCTGCAGACATAAATTAGAACCTGCTGTTTATTGTTTAACCCCCTGAAATAACTTTGGCTTCCCAAACTGACTAAAAATCGCTCTATTCTTCACTCAGTTTGCTAAATTCGTCCGGTTCTGTATCGGCCGCCATGTTGTTTACAAGGTGCGCACTGAGCAGAGTCTCTTCTCCTTACGTCACATGCCGTAAATGCGGAAGTTCTCGGATTTCTGTGGGCGTGTCCCAGCGAGAAAATTACCATAACTTGTAATGAAATTTTAATATATTTACAATTTATTTTGCAAAAATGAACATAGTTCAATGATAATATATATATAAATGTAGTGCAAAATGATTTATAGTTAAAACATGATGTCAGTGCAGCTTTAACCTTTCCTTAATAAATTCACGTAATTGTCAAATCAGCTGGATTTTAAAAAGTAGTTTTGCTACATGCACGCGCAGCGAGCGGATACACTTCATTTCTTTAAAATTTAACAAGATAAACACTTAAAAAATATATATATATATGTGTTAGCTGACATTATAGCAAAAGTGTTTCTGAGCTTAACCTTTCCTTAATAAATTCACTTAATTGTCAAATCAGCTGGATTTTAAAAAGTAGTTTCGCTACGTGCACGCGCAGCGAGCGGATACGCTTCATTTCTCATTTCTTTTCATCAGAATGAATGGAAACTGTCATATCTCAGCCAAAAATTGGTCTAAAAATATAGGAAAAAATCCATAAATATGTCGCTTTGCCCCATAAGTCACAGGACATGAAAATTAGTTTAAAAAAACTGTGACTTATAGGCAGGAAAATACGGTAAGTTGAGGCTGCACCTGCTGCCAGAATAATTGGTTTGTCATGCTAGCCAATGACATTAGGGGGCGACCCCTACATAAGCAGCAGTATTCACAGGCTTAGACTGATCAGCTGGAAAGTCACCGTGCGCTTCTGGGTTGTGCTTCATGTGTGCCCAGTACAGATAACTGTTAGGCTTACCCCCCACGTTTGATTGTGTGGAGGGGCTACTGTTAAGTTGTGCCCTTACATCAGCTTTCATGTGAGTGTGTTAAGAGATTAGTCTGATTGACCTATCATCACTGCTGCTGCTTTGCCAGATCAAGATTTACCATTGTGCTGCCAAAAATGTGTGGCTGACCGTACTGCAGCGTTCCAGACACACCCACACCCCAGAGGGGAGAAGGAACTGAGCACCGGCTTGTCAATCAATTGTTGCGGTGCTGACGAAGGACAATGGGTTTTTAATGATTTCATTTTATTTATTTATTTATTTTTATCTTGCATGTATTTTTACATTGCATTTGTGTGTTTCCATTTTTTTTCAGTGCTGAAGACCGACGTGGGTGGTGCGTTGACCTGGATGGTGACATCCCTTCTTCATGTGAATGTTGCAGTGATTAACACAACTAGGTGGAGGGACATCCAAGAGTTAGTGTGATTTCATGGGTGTTTGCAGTGATTCTTTTTGGGAGAACAGGTCCAGAACAGGTCTGTCGGCACCTACCGGTAAACCTCAGCAGCTATGTTTTATTTTGGTAAAATTTCTTTTATCTAAATACAGGTATTGAGATTTACAATTTTTAATAAATATTGTAAATCTTGAACAGTGTCTCTTGCTTATTGCAGTTACGTACCTGTGTGTCCTAAATTGTGATTTCCTGGTTGAGAATCCAGGTGGCGTTATTGGCACTAAATTCAAATCTTATTGTGTATTGTTTGCCAATTATCACATTAGCATGACATATTTGAGTTGTGCACAGTTTATACAGACAGTTTTTGAGTGTGTGTGCGTGTGTGTGTATGTGTGGGGGGGTTCAGCTTGAGAGAAGAGGTAACGTGAGCGCTGCCTTTAGCTTTTTAGCAAAAGAGCCTGTATTTTGCGCCACTAGCTTAGTGTTATGTCAGTGCCAGGTGTGCGTGTGTTCGGTTTCGTAGGCGGGGTGCTCAGTTCTGTTGACGGGGTGGGGCACCCCACTTGTATAATGGTAGGGGAAACACTGTTAAAGGTGAAGTCTGCAGTTTCTGTAGAACATCAGCACTTAGAAAAAATTTCAACAAGCAAAGCATTCTGATCCCTCCCCCTCAGAGCCATATATGGCTCTGCCCCCTTGTGGTCTGTTGAAATTCAAATTCAAGCTCTGTTTTTATTGGCTGATTCAAATTCAAGCTCGGTTTTTATTGGCTGGTTACAAACTTTGTTTTTATTGGCTGGAAAATGGCGGGTCACTTTTTCTTTTTAGAAATGCTTATTTACCACCTGGAGAAGCAAGGGGACAATATTTTTTTTTAGTTTTTTTCAGAGATTACCTGTCTAACATCAATCTAGTGACAGAGTGAAGAAATATGTTCAAAATATATTGTTAGAAAAGTTACATATAGCAGCTTTAAGGATGCAGAACTTACAGATGAGGAAAATTAAGTATAAGGCTGGTATGACCCTGATAAATAAGATTCATGGAAAGTTAAGAATTTTGGAAAATGTGAACTGTCAGTAGCAAACCGTTTGATCCACTATGAGAGGGTGCTATTTATAAGACTGAGCTGAATACAGCATCTCAGACTGAAAAAGTCTTTCGGACAAAAGACGAAACGTTTCTACAATTTTTTTGCTTTGTTTTGTTTTGTGAAGAGGACCAGACTTAGCTTTTTTAGATGTTAAAAATATTGTATACAGTATAAATAAGTATAAGTATACAGTGTATTTATCTTTATTGCAAATGAGAGTCCAGCGAATGTATAAATTGTTCGTATGTAAATTCACGATTTAAAATAATGGTTAAATCTACATATCTGTAGATGCTTGTAAACAAACGGTCGTGAACTCACATCGTCCTCGTCATTCTTGATCTTGTGTTTGATCTCCTCCAGTTCTGCTTTAACTCTGCAACAGAAGCACCCAACCTAGTCTTGTACAAACATGTCTACACACAGCTGCTTGGCAAGCAGTGAACTATGATTTTAATACACTGTATGCTGACATCAACTTACTTCTTGATTTCCTCTTCCAACTCTTTGTTCTTCTCCTCTAGTTTGGTCTTGGCCTGAGTGACAGCATCCAGCTCTCCTCGCAGAACCTCCATCTCACATGACAGCTCATCTACTTGAGCAATCAGGTCATTTTTCACCACATTCAAAGCGTTTCTGCAAAACATGTACAAATAATTATCCTATGTTAAAACACTAGGATGACCACTGTCTATTTTTTGTCATGGAGCAGAAAATTATATTTCTGAACTCTATGGGGATCTATAAGATAAAATTATTACAATTTGAAGTTGCTGTGAATCTAACTTCATCACTTGGTAAAATAAACCTGCCTGATTATTAATTCAAAAATGTACAAAAATTAAAACTGAAACAAAGCAGAAAACTGTGTAAAACTCAGAGCTCCGTTTTCAAAATGTCAACTTATTTTTTCGTTTTAGTTCATCTTTTCACCCTGCTAGCTTGTCCTCCTGATTATCAATGCTGATGAATACTGGTGAGTCTTTGGATCAACGTTTCAATCTTTAATTGGTCTTTTTCTAGTTTTGTAACCAGCCCCTGTTTGCTGCTCCTGTAATTCAATTCAACTCAATCCAAAAATACTTTATTAATCCAAAAGGAAAAATGTATGTTGTTGTAACTCATCATCCTGGTTTCATTAAAGACTTGTTCTAGATGCTGATGGCTGTGGACAGGATCTCTTGTAGTGGTCTGTCTTACAGCGGATCTGAAGAAGCCTCTGACTGAAGACACTCTGTTGCTGTATGACAGTCTGATGAAGAGGATGCTGAGGGTTGTCTATGTTCTTCATTTTATGAAGAATCCTTCTTTGTACAATCATCTCCAAAGGTTCTAGAGGAGTCCCCAGAACTGAGGGTGTTTTCACACCTGATAGTCCAGTAGACTCAGCTTGTTTGGGGACCAAAATTCAGAACATTTGTTTACATATTCAGCTGGTACCTTCATGTAGAATAATGTCCTCTGTTGTTAGACAGTCCACATTAAAAGTTGTCTAGAACAGGGGTTCTCAAACATTTTGGGCTCAGGGACCCCTTACAGGGGAGACAAAGTTTCAGGGACATCAGGGACACCAGGGACATCAGGGACCCACCCCCCAATAACCTTCATGTTTATTAAATACATTTTCTTCAATTTGTCTCTGTAATGCAATGGAAATATTTGTGTAACATAAATACTTAAGACCTGTTCTTTAATAGTGCTCATACAATTTTTAGACTTTTAAACATGGGGTATTTTACATTCAAGACGCAATTAACTACATTTTTTATTTTAACTTCCAAAAATTACAGTTTTGTGAAACTTAATATAAAAAAAAACCACTTTAAAACTTTACCTATTCACACAATGAACATAATAAATGTATTGCCACTTCTTAAATTTATTACAGAAAACTCGTTGCATAAAACTGAACAGAATCAAAACAGCAGTCATCAGAGTCAGAGAGTCAGATAATCTTTTTTGTCATTTGCACCGCATGTGGTACATGTGATGAAAACGAGATTATGTACACGGGGTCCCAGTTACATCCAACAACAAATGCAAGAGAAAAACAGTAATAACATCTAGAATTAACTAAGAAAAACATCAACTAGTAATACACTAAGCCCTAATGTAGTGGAAAAACATCATTATAAACAGCAGCACGAACATGAGTCTGTATGAGCAGATGGTCACAAATGAACACAGCAACAAGAAAACAGATCAGCATCAGCATGATGTGATATTTTGCAGTGTTTATTTTATTACACTGTGGACCATAGTATCCTCCTCCACCGTCTTCATGTGGAGGTCGGTCTCTGTGACACTGTCCTGGACTGGTTCAAATCTTTCCTCTCCAATAGGCTGGAATGTGTTAGTCTTGGCAATGCCACGTCCCAGACAGTCTGTGTCTCCTGTGGTGTCCCTCAGGGGTCAGTTCTGGGGCCCCTGCTGTTTTCCCTCTACATGCTGCCTTTGGGTCAAATTATTTTTCCGCTCCTACTCCTGAGCATACTGCATTTTGCATTATGTGTCCATTCGGCCGCCGTAGAATTTTGACTGTGTAGGCCACCGTACAGCAAGCTAGTTAGCCAGCTCCCTTTATCTGAATGGAGCCTGCTAGCATGAAGGAGGGAGGAGGGAGACAGCACGATTCAACTTGCTCCTTCGTCTTTAAAAATCATTTCAGATCCTACAATGTTCTGGGGAAGACAGAGCTTAACAAGAGAACGGTTGTTTGCAAGAAGTGTAAGATAAAATTACAGTACAGTATTTTGGAAATATGATAAAATGCGCAGAAGATGAAAGCAGCCGACCAGCGAACTCTGCTGCAAAGATTTCTCTCCATCTCCTGTTATATCACAAAGGATTTACGAGCAGACAGCTCAGTGGTAGTTGGGGGGTTTAGTTTTATTTTTAATACTCTGGAAGCAACGTACTGTACATTATTCCTTAATGTAGATAAAGCTCCACACAGCTCCAGCATGAAACAAAAATAAAGTGGGAGAAGTTCTGATGCAGCTCAAAGGTAACTTGTTTTCTCATATTATACTAAAACTTATAGACAAGTTGTACAACAAACTTAATATAATTTGTCTTTTAACAAGTTGGAGAGGCCAGATGAGACATCTCCTGGAGCCAGTTCTAAATGATACAATTTATGTTTATAAATTACAGTTCAGAAGAGATTTTGTGTAAACTTGCACAGTAATTTACAGTAATTTAAGTTACAGAATTTAATGCATTCCTGTATTATTTGTTCATATTTTTGGTATGAATATCAAATTATGCAAACAATTTGATACCGTACAGAACCTAAAATAATTCTTTTAAATAAATGTTCTATTTGTTTACATTGTTGTTTAATATTCTCAGTTTAAAATTATTGTTTTAAATAAATGTTCCATTTGTTTACATTGTTGTTTATTCTTTTCAGCTTGTCAGTTACAAAACTGAAACTAAATTTATGACAATTTCAATAGAAAAATTAGCCTGGTTAAAACCAGACCTGTGTCCTTCACTTTGCTTCGTACTAGGGTCTGGAGTTTCTCCTATCCACCTTATTCCTACGCCCCATGACGCTTTGCGCGAAATGTGCACACGACTTCCGGTTGACCGGAAACACCGTTTGTTTACATGCGAGTAATACAGTTGAAGACAGTCCAAAATTTTTTTTATTTTTTTTTGATTGATTGATGTTTATTCATTCATTTTAAAGAACAATACAAGACAGTTTCATCAGATACAAGAATACAAGTAGGATAAAATGAAGGGAGCAGAAAGAAGATGAAATCTTATTATATCTGCCCCTTATTTCACAGTTTGTTCAACCAATGATAACCTTCAAGCAACATCACAGAATGAATAATTCCACTTATTTTTCTAACTGTAATACATAAACTAGATCACAAAATGAATAATTCTACTTAATTTTTCTAACTAATACACAAACTACATCACCCGTAATTCTACTTAATTTTTCTAACTGATACACAAACTACATCACAAAATGAATAATTCTTTTTCTAACTAATACACAATAGCAAAATGAATAATTCTTTTTCTAACTAATACACAATTTTTCTAACTAATACACAAACTACATCATACTTATTTTTTTTTTTTTATTTTTTTTTCTTTCTTAATTTTCCTTTTTTTTTTTTTTTTTTTTTACTTAATTTTCCTAACTGTAATACACAAACTAGATCATAAAATGAATAATTCTACTTAATATTTCTAACTGTAATACACAAACTAAAAGATGGCACAACATCAAGATGTTCACAAAATGAATAATTCTACTTAATATTCCTAACTGTAATACACAAAATACATCACAAAAATGAATAATTCTACTTAATTTTTCTAACTGTAATACACAAACTGCTTCACAAAATGACTAACTCTACTTAATTTTTCTAACTGTAATACACAAACGCACTAAGCTAACACGCAAGGTTACATCATATATAGTTTTTGAGCAAATCCTTTTTGACCTTTTTCTTAAATGTATGCATTGATTTTTCATTTTTAACATCACTCTCCAGAGCATTCCACAATCGAACTCCCTGAATTGAGGTAGACCGTCCCTTTAAGCTGGTTCTAAATTGTGGTTTGATGAATATCTCTGTCCCTTTGAGATTGTAATAACTTTGTCTTTTTATAAAGTTTCTTTGAATATTTAAAGGTAATGTGTTTTTATGAGCCCTATACATAACTGATAAAATACTATATTCTACCAATTCCTGGAATTTCAATAAGTTTAGCTGAAGAAACAAAGTGTTTGATGGGTGACTGAAATGTTTTCTGGTGATTACTCTTACAGCTCTCTTTTGTAAAATAAAAACAGGCTTTGTAATAGTTTTGCACGCTTTTCCCCAAACCTCAATACAATAGATTAAATGTGGAGCAATGATTGTGTTATACAACATATGTAAAACTTTATCAATTAAAAAATCCCTGACTTTATACAGTACTGCAATTGATCTAGCTATTTTTTTTAAATGGAATTTACATGATGTTTCCACGTCAGTTTGTCATCAATGATAACACCCAGAAACTTCACTTCACTCACTTTACAGATCACAACATCTTCAATTTCAAATGGATCGTCATCAACAATTCTCTTTTTGTTACCGAATATCATGTAATTAGTTTTATCTAAATTCAAAGATAATTTGTTTAATTTAAACCAAGTTTGTATTTTTATAAATTCTGTTTTCATCATATCGAAAATCTGTTTTATGTCATTACCCGAACAGAAAAATGTGGTGTCATCGGCAAAAAGAACACATTTAAGTAGTCCTGACACATTTACCAAGTCATTCACATATAAAATAAATAACTTTGGTCCAAGCACAGAACCCTGAGGAACTCCACAAGTGATATCACGGAGGTCAGATCTAACATCATTTATTTGCACAAACTGTTTCCTGTCCTTCAAATAGCTAGATACCCACTGTAATGCTGGTCCTCTAATACCATATTTATTTAGTTTTTCAAGGAGAATGGTGTGGTCAATGGTATCAAATGCTTTTTTTAGATCAACAAAAACACTAACACAGTACTGTTTATGATCGACAGCATTAGTTATTTGTTCCATTAAATCCATGAGAGCCATTGACGTAGAGTTTTTTTCTCTAAACCCATATTGACTGCTACTTAAAATATTTTGTTTATCAATAAATTGATCCAATCTGGTCACAAATAGTTTTTCTAGAATTTTTGAGAACTGTGGTAGTAAGGATATTGGCCTATAATTATTGAATACACATTTATCACCATTTTTAAAAAGAGGAATTACCTTTGCTACTTTCATGTTATCTGGAAATATTCCTGTTGAAAAAGATAAATTGCATATATATGTAAATGGTTCAATAACATAACTTATTATTTCTTTTACAAACATCATATCCATGTCCACCCAGTCTTTTGATCTCTTGTCTGAGAGATTTTTAACCATTTTCATAATTTCCTCTTTGTTAGTTCCACTAAGAAAAATACTGTTGGTGCAGCTTTTAATTGAATGACACACCTTATTATCTACTTTTGGTATTTTAGCTGCAAGGCTTGATCCAATATTTACAAAATATTGATTAAATTCATTTACGATATCATTCTCATCATGTATTTCATTGTCATCTTTCACAAAATATTTTGCAATGTTCGTTTTTGTTTTATGACTTTTTAGAACATCATTTATTACTCGCCATGTTGTTTTAGTGTTGTTTTAGTTCATTAAAAATGTGGGAACACCACTCGTTTTGTTAAAAGAGGAGGGACAAATAAAAAGAAATTACAGATGTTACCTGATCGCGCAGACATAATTTAAAAATACATAAATAGCGAACACGTTTGCTCCGGCCTCTCGGCTAAGGTTTGTTAGCAGCTATCTCGGCTAAAAATACCGGTCGCGTCTGAGATCTATCGTTTTAAGACAGTAAATCTTCCAAAACTCTCATTAATAAACCCTACCCGAATAAAAAGATGTTACCTGATCGCGCAGACATAATTTAAAAATACAGTACATAAATAGCGAACGCGTTTGCTCCGGCCTCTCGGCTAACGTTTGTTAGCAGCTATCTCGGCTAAAAATACCGGTCGCGTCTGAGATCTATCGTTTTAAGACAGTAAATCTTCCAAAACTCTCATTAATAAACCCTCCCCGAATAAAAAGATGTTACCTGATCGCGCAGACATAATTTAAAAATACATAAATAGCAACGCGTTTGCTCCTGTCTCTCGGCTAACGTTTGTTAGCAGCTATCTCGGCTAAAAGTCACGGTGTTCTGTAACACCGGTCGCGCCTGACATATATCATTTTAAGACAGTAAATCATCCAAAACTCTCATTAATAAACCCTCCCTGAATAAAAAGAAATTACAGATGTTACCTGATCGCGCAGACACAGCCATAGAGTAGGATGCAGGAACACTCTTTCTTTGTTTTGGGTCCGTGTTGAAAACACTGTTGTTTTAGCCAAAGATTTAGCTTGGTCCGGTTGTTGGTGCAGCCGCGAACAGCACAGCAGGTACCTGAACCCCGGTAGGACATTTCAGTAAACGTTCCGTTTAAACAAAAGCTGTGTTTGCTCCGATAAAATGAATGAAAATAACTTTCAAAAACACCCGCGATCCATACTCCGCCTATGGAATACAGGCACTTCCGGTGTCGGACAGGAAGTACAATGCACATTCGCTTCTACAGTGACACCCTCAGGAATATTGTGGATAGAGAATCGATTCTTGCTGGAGGCGTGGCCTCTGCTGAGAAACAAAACCATTGGATCTGATTTTACCCAATCGTTAACGTATGTTGCGCGGAGCAGGGGGTCCACATGAGTGGACACGGAATAGGCTAACTGTTCAGATAGACAGCTCAGATACCACTCGGTGGATGTTTTTTTCTGCTACCAGTGTGTAATTATATGTCTTTAATTTACTAACTGTTGGCCTGGATGAAACATTTGAGATACAATTCGATTTTTTATAATTTATTTTCGTAGCGCCCCCGAGGCTGTTTTGAAAAATTCAAACCGAAACAATTTAAATCTAGCAGATTTGACCATTTTGTGAATTGATTAAGGAACGGTTAAGCTCAGGAACCCTTTTGCTATAACGTCAGCTAAGAAATATATTTTTTCTCAGCAAATAAATAATAGTTTTTATCGTGTTTTCTTGTAAATTCCTTCGTGCCGGCAGCCATTTTAAGCAGGGCAAACTGACGACGTCAGTCGACGTCGTTCAAAAGTCCGCCTTCTCTTCTCTGATTGGTCCGGAAACTCCGCCTTCTGTTCTCTGATTGGTCCGGAAACTCCGCCTTCTGTTCTCTGATTGGTCCGGTCAAAAATCTGCCAGCGAAATCCTTGTCTATGGGAGAAGTCCCAGACGGAGCAGTGAAGGGAAAATAGAATTGAGCGGAACTGCGTAGGAAGGCGAGGGCCAGGCTATAGAAAAATAGTTTCTGAATCAAAAATCATTTTTGAATCGAAAAATCAATTTTGAATCGAATCGTGACACCAAAAATCGGAATCAAATAAGATTCTCCAGACACAGAGATCCGCACCCCTAATTTGAACCAGATACATTTTGCTCTAAAAGACTGGGACATTGTGCCTTGTAGCATCCCACATAGGTCCCTCAAAGAAACAGAACGTCCTGAGAGACACTGTGCTCTATCCCCTCCCTCCCCTCCTACTGAGGAATTTCCATGGACTTTTCAGAGGAGCCCAGCTGAATAAACATTCCGACATCATTTCAGGACTCTGGATTCGTCTCTGGTCGTCCTCTGCATCCCCCAAGTGTGCACGGATCTCTCCAGAGGGAACTATGTCAACTGAATGATCTTACCTGAACTCTACAGTGCCTCTGTGTGTTGTTCCAGATATGCTCACCGCCTTGCACGCGTGGACAGACGGCATCAATCAACAATGACGGTGGACACACACCGCATTCTGAACTACGACTGATGGAATATATTTTGAGTCTCATATTTAATTAATCTACACCGGAATGTAGCTGCATCTGTGTTGGAAGAGACACAGTCGGATCCAGTTCTAATATCACTGTTTATTGAACGGGGCAGGCGGACATTTCACATGACATGCTGCACTAGAACATACGAAATGTGCTAAATAATAACAATTTAACAATAATAATATTTATTCCTGCGGATGCATGTAAACACAGAATTCGTCCGTGTCAACGCAGATCTTTTCCTTGAATTAACATACGAAAAAACCTACGTTTCCCCCCATCGTGTCTGTGTAAACAGGGCCTATGTAAAACAAGGCATTGCCATTTTCAACAAAAGCTATTGTGTTTCCTTCTTTAAAGACTTTGAGGAGAGGGTATAATTCAGTGTTTCCCCTACCATTATATAGGCGGGGCGCCCCGCCCCGTTAACAGAACCGAGCGCCCCGCCTACCCAACGTTCCAACCACCTGTCGCCACTGATGTAATGCTGAACTAGCAGCTCACACTGCATGCACTAGCTGAAAAGCAGCCTCTTCCCTCACGCTGACACACACACACACACACACACACACACGCTTCTTTCTCACCCTCCCCACAAAAAAAAAAACTGAACACGTGGCTTTAATGTTTCTCTTCTGCCCGGCTCCGCGACAACGCGCGCGCAGTAGGAGTGTGTGTGGGGAGACAACTTGTCTCCCCACACACACTCAAGCGCACGGCTAAGCTTCTCCACCGAAAAATAAATAAATAAATAAAACTGAATGCTTCAGCGCGTCTCTCCTCTGCTCTCCTTCTAAACTGCGTGCGGTTTTAGGCTTTGTCTCTATCTGCCAGTAAGTGCTTCGCAGTGTCGCCAGATCTCGCGACAGAAACAAGCAACCAGCCCCAAAACAAGCAAAAATACTCTTAAACAAGCCAAACAGGCAGCCCACCCCATTGTGTAAAGGGCCGTTTTTAAACAGTATAAACATACATTTATTATGGCATTACATTTAAAGAGCAAAATTATGCTAAAGACTTTGAAGAATATATCCACTCTAAAAAATAAAAATACATTTAGCATATTTATACAAATTAATCCCATTAAGCCTCTAGGACTCATTTACCAGAGAGACCTGAATTTTAAACTAAGAGTGATGACAACAATGGACAACGACAACAACAGACAATCATAAAGGATGCGTACAAATTAAAAAATAAAATAAAAATTAAACAGCAAACTCATAGTAAGCTAAGTCACAAAAAACGTTCTTTAATCTCTATCCTGAATCATGCTTTAAGTGTGCGCTCTTTCTCCCATTCTTTATTATATTTTCCCCCATAGTTCCCCCACTTATTGGAGCTAATTTTATCGTGGTCTTGTCACTCTTGACAAAGAATAAAGAACAAAAAATAACAAGCCCAAACAAGCGCCTTTACTTTCAAAACAAGTCCAAGAAACTACAACAAGCGACTCATTAAATTTATAGGCGGCTGCAGAACATAACAAGCCCAAAGTCACTTAAGCGGACTTGGCAACTATGGTACTGCGCAGCCCCCCACCATGGCAAGTTATGTAGGGGAAACACTGTTTAAATTAATTTATGCAGTTCTTGTTCACACCCATGGGTTGGGAGCTGCATTTTCATTGGTTAAAGTTCAGGGGCACGGCCACTTTTGATGTGTCAGGTACCAGTTTTCACAATCTACAAAAATGATCAAAGCATCACAAAAGCAGTTGCAACGAAGAAAAAGATAATAAACACATCAAAAAAAGCTTTGGATAAATTAAAAGAGGATCTAGATAAACAAGACTGGAATGACGTTTATGTCGATGATGTGAACAGAGCATATGATGAGTTTATGAATATCTTACAAGCTCTGTATGAAAAGAATTGTGTGCAAAAAATTATACAAAAAGAAATATTGTTGACCAACCATGGATGGCAAAAGGTTTGAGAAATGCTTGTAAAAAAATGAACTATTTGTATTCATGCTTCTTGAAATTGCGAAGTCAGAACGCTGAAGAAAAATATAAAAAGTATAAAAATAAATTAGTAGGGATTATAAGGAAACATAAGAAAGAATATTATAGTGAATTATTAGATAAAAGCAATGGTGATATGAAAGCAACATGGCGAGTAATGAATAGTGTTCTGAAGAATCATAAAGTAAAAACGGGTATTTCACAATATTTTGTAAAGGACAACGATGAAATTCATGATGAGAATGAAATTGTAAATGGATTTAATCAATATTTTGTGAATGTTGGATCAAGCCTTGCAGCTAAAATACCAAAAGTAGATAATAATGTGAGCCATTCAATTATAAGTTGTGCAAACAGTATTTTTCTAAATGGAACTGACAAAGAGGAAATAATGAATGTAGTAAAAAATCTTACAGACAAGAGATCAAAAGACTGGGTGGACATGGATATGATGTTTGTAAAGGACATAATGAGTCATGTTATTGAGCCGTTTACATACATATGTAATTTATCATTTTCAACAGGAATATTCCCAGATAACATGAAAGTAGCTAAGGTAGTTCCTCTTTTTAAAAATGGTGATAAATGTGTGTTCAACAATTATAGACCAATATCCTTGTTACCACAGTTCTCAAAAATTCTTGAGAAAATATTTGTGAACAGACTAGATCAATTTATAGATAAACAAAATATTCTAAGCAACAGTCAGTATGGGTTTAGAGCAAAAAACTCTACATCAATGGCTCTCATGGAATTAATGGAACAAATAACTAGGGATGCACCGATCCACATTTTTTACTTCCGATACGATTCAGATATCTGAGGTTTAGTATCGGCCGATACAGATCCGATCCGATATTGAAAAACAGCATTAATTGAAACATTTCTTTCCTATTAAAAAAAAAACAAAACAAAAAAACAGACATAAATGAACTACTGAATTGCACATTTATTTTATAACTATGCACCAGTACAGCAATCTTAAATAAAATAACTGTTCACAAGCTTAGTCGAACACATAAAAAAAATCTTTAAATTTAACTTGTTCAGTGAGTGCAATTAGGAATTCAAAATATTCTCTCTTATTTTTTTAAAGCAGTGATTAACCATTGTAACCAAAGAAAATGGTTTAAAAAATCAAATGAGAAAAATATTAAACATTTTACAGACAGTATTTGTATTGACTGAAGAAAATATATTAAAGTGCGACTAAACCCCTGTGGATCGGTAACTCCTCCTTCCAAAATCTTCCTGAAAATGGGCGTGTCGAGAGACAAGGAGGGGTGGAGGTAGAGTTGTGCTTTTGTTCACGCCTCCACCTGCAACAACCTAAAACAAATTAAACCTCTAGCCAACAACATACACCAAGCAACAACAAAGAATAAACATGTAGATGTATTTATCTATTCCACCCATTCCATCCAAAACCAAAGGCCTAAAAAAATGAAAATGAAAAGAAAAATAAAACCGCTTGTCAGGAGTGAAATGCAGCATTTCCATATAAGGTATGCACTTCTCATCTCTGCAGGGGATTGGCTCTGCTTGAACCACCTGTGTGACATCACACATGAGCAGACATGTCACACATGAGCGTTTGCACAAATAAGAAAATTAAGGTGTAATCCACCAGTTCAACCCATAGAACTACCGTAAACACATTTTTAGACCAAATATTGCCAAATATTGCCAATTTACACAGATATGCACAATTATGTGAGAATAAACACAGCCATAGTGCTAGATAACATTTTAAACACATTCTAGGGAGTTTATCAGCTAAAAAAAGTTAATTTTGGGTTTAGTCGCACTTTAATAAGCAAATAAAATTATAATGAAAATAACTGTTAGGTGAAGTATTGGTTCAGTTTCTCAGTCCAAAATTATATAACAATAATTAATTGTTATATTAATATGTTGTAGGCTGCCCTACGGAGGGTGGGCCACAGGTAGGGCCAGGCTCCATGTTACAGGGGCACCGGCCCTTGTTGGCCCCACCCCAGAACCGCCCCTGCGAAAATCACGTTAATTTTGCTCAACGGAATTTGCCACTTGTCAAACATTTCCTTCAGGCTAGCTGCTATCGCTTCACTGGTGTGTGACCCACGAAAGTTTGTTGCGTTCAACATTGCGCTGTGTGGCACAAAAGTCTCATCCAGCCAGTGTGCCGTTAAACTTAAAGTGACACGGGGGAGACATCAGAGCTCCAAATGTCTGTCGTGAAACTCATGGCTTTAACATCTTTTATCTCCTCCAATATGCGTTTGCACACTTTACCGTGCAGTTCAGGTAGAGCCGTTTCTGACAAATATTTTCTGCTCACCATCTCGTAGCAGAGGAAATGCAGAGGTGCGGCGCGCACACATCTCCTCCGCGTCTGTCCCACAGTAAATACAGAGCACAGAGGACAGCAGACAGCGCGTGGAGGAGATGTGTGTGTGGCGCATACACATCTCCTCCGCGCGCTGTCCCACAATAAATACAGAGGACAGCTGACCGCGCGCGCTCGCACCTGTCCCACAAACAGAGGACAGCTGACAGCGCGCGCTCGCGTCTGTCCCACAAACAGAGGACAGCTGACAGCGCGCGCTCGCGTTTAGGCTGAGTTAGACTTGCGCTCTGGTCTGCAGGCTGGAGCGCTCGCACCACGCGTGCACTCAGCTGTGCGGCGAAATGCGTTCACAGTTTCGTTGCTGTGTTTATGGTTGACGCACGGCGGCGCATGGCAAAGTGCTGTTCTTTTACGGACCAGCAGGAGGCAGTACCCTCTAAAACCTGTGCATATGTTGCAAGAAAGGTGTAGAAGAAGAAATCTACCGTAGAAGAAGAACTGTTTGAAATCACACAACAAAAACAAATAGCTTTCTGCTCGCGTGCTGAACTGTTGTCTTTATTTGCGGTTTTAATGCATGGAGTCAGCGGAGGAGAAAGCGATCACGTGACTTTTGGCGAAAAAACAAAAGAAAAGTCAGACTCCAGATCAGGAACGAAGGAGAATTTAATACATTTTGTGTCACAAAACATTCCTCCATGCGTCGCAACGCTGTCTCCACAACCACAGCGGCACAAACAGCTGCAGGCTCCGGCGTGAAGAGGGTGAAGTCTGTCGGTGGGGACCTGTCAATCAAATCGTAGCGCCCACGGCGCGCGCATAGGCTTGCGGAGTTTCAAAAATTCAGAGGTGCACGACACGCGCTAATCCCACGCGCGGGGCCAACGCGCAAGTGCGGGGACTGCGATATTGCGTCACTTTTGACGCGCGCACCCTCGCGCGCTGCGCGACACGTCAACTATAAACCTAGCTTTTGTCCCACAATAAATACAAAGGACAGCTGATGTCTCACCTTTCGTTCGCTCCATTTGGAAAACTGCACGTGCCACTGCACTGCGTGTCGCTGGCGCATAACGTTACATCACACACGGAGCTCAGCATAGATATAAACTGTATAGATTGCCCCTATGGATCGGGTCCATTGTCACAGATACACGATCTAGAACTTTGTTTAATATCTGGACTGATACCGATACTGGTATCGGATCGGTACATCCCTACAAATAACTACTGCTGTCGATCAAAAACAATATTGTGTCAGTATTTTTGTTGATTTAAAAAAAGCATTTGATACTATTGATCACACCATTCTCCTTGAAAAACTGAACAAATATGGTATTAGAGGACCAGCATTACAGTGGGTATCTAGCTACTTGAAAGATAGGAAACCGTTTGTACAGATAAATGATGTAAGATCTGCCCTCTGTAATATCACATGTGGAGTTCCTCAAGGCTCTGTACTTGGCCCAAAGCTATTAATTTTATATGTGGATGACTTGGTAAATGTGTCAGGACTCCTTAAATATGTACTTTTTGCTGATGATACATTTTTCTGTTTGGGTGAAAATATAGAACAAATGTTGGAATTGATAAAGACAGAATTTGTCAAAATACAAACTTGGTTTAAACTTAATAAATTATCATTAAATCGAGATAAAACTAATTACATGATATTCAGTAATAAAAAGAAAACTGTTGATGTTCCATTCAAAATTGAGGGTGTTAAGATTTGTAGAGTGAGTGAGGTGAAGTTTTTGGGTGTTATCATTGATGACAAACTGACATGGAAACAACACATAAATTCTGTAAGAATAAAAATAGCTAAATCTATTGCAGTACTGTACAAAGTCAGAGACTTATTGAATGATAAAGCTCTGTATTTGTTGTATAACACAATCATTGTTCCACACTTAATCTATTGTACTGATGTTTGGGGAAAAGCGTGTAAAATAATCACAAAGCCTATTTTTGTATTACAGAAAAGAGCTGTAAGATTTATCACTATAGCAATTCAGAACTAGTTTGAAGGGACGTTCTACCTCAATCCAGGGAATTGGATTATAGAATGGTTTGGAGAATGAAGTTAAAAATGCCAAGTCAATGTTTACATTTAAGAAAATGATCAAAATTAAATTGCTAAAAAAAAAAAATGAAGTAGCGTAATGTGTATTGTAATAGTTAGAAAATTAGATAGTTTTTCATTTCGTTCTGTTACTGGAAGATTATTTTTGTTTGAATTGATTGTTTGAAAAAAGGGGCAGATATAATAAGATTTTTTCTTCTTTCTGCTACCTTTCTTTTTTTTTTTACATTTTGTACGTTATCATTTATGGGACTGTTTTGTATTGTGTTTTTTGTAAAAAAAAAAAAAAAAAGAACAAATTTAATAAACATAAACGGACACGAGAGTGGTTGTTGGACAGTTGCTGAGATGGGCAGTTGCTGAAAGTGGCTGCCCCCCGCCTGTGGAACTCTCTTCCTGACTGTCTGAGAGCCCCCACAGTCTGTGGTTGACTTTAAGAGCGGCTTGAAGACCTTTCTTTTCAACCGAGCATACTCTACTTCCTCATGATTCTACTTTTGATCTTAGTTGATACTGTTATTGATTTTACTTGTTTTATTACTTGTTTTATTGACATTTAATTATGTTGCACTTTGTAGCACTTTGAGATTTTCATTAATGAAAAGTGAGTTTTAAATTGAATTCATTATTATTATTATTATTAAAGTTGTTGAAGAGAGTTGCAAAGAAGAACTCTCTGGGGAGAACAGTCAAGATGGAGAAAGTTGTCAGATGTTGGAAGAAGTGAGCTGCAGAGAGTTGGCTCCAAGCCAGTCAGCTGAGAGATGGAGAGAAGTCTGTAACTTGCTCAAACACCCAGGAGCGATGGTGCTTGCCAAACAAATCGCAGTCCTGAGAAAATACATCTTTTCTTGGGACAGCAGGCCACTGGCTTTCCCTCACATCTGCTGTGGTAATGAGACAATGGACAACACCCTGGTAGGACAAAACGTCTTCCTTCTGAAGAGAATTTGACAAGTGCCAGCTTAGTTTGTCTTAGACATAATTAGTTCACAAATCTGAGATCAAGCTTACCTCAGTTTTAACGTCAAAGCTAAAACCTTAGTCTGAATTGAGTCTCTTAGAAACCTGTGATATACTGTGTGTGCAGGAGACATTCTTATCTAAGCAGGACTTGGAAAGATTAAACTCTATTCATAAAGACTTTTATGGAGCAGGGGAATCCACCACTGACTGTTATGATAGGATACTACGTGGCAGAATCCCTGGTGGTGTTGCGGTGCTTTGGCATAAGAAGTTTGACCAACAAATCAAAGTGATCAGGCTGAATGTTGACTGGGCGATAGGACTTGAGTTCTGTGGTGGAGATAAAACAATCACCATACTGAACATGTATACTCCTTATGAGTGCTCAGAGAATGAGTTTGAATATTTAAATAGACTGGCCTATATCATGGCTTTCTTACAGGAACATGCAATAAGCAGTCTTTTTACTGTTGGTGATCTGAATGCTGACCTCTATGATCAAAGGTCTACGTTTGCAAACCATTTAAAGCATTTCTGCTCAGATAATGGTCTCTCCCTATCTAATGAATTACTTTTGCCAAGGGACAGCTACACTTACATCAGTGAGGCATGGTATACCACCGCCTGGTTAGACCATTGCATTTGTACAAGTGATGCTCATAACACCATTGATTCAATGAGAATTAATTATGAGCTATCCACATATGATCATGTGCCCCTGTCCCTTTCTATAAATCTGGACAATGTGCCTTCTCTTACTTCTGTAAGTTGTGATATGCCTGAAGTACAAATTAATTGGTCCACATTAAAGGAAGGGGACATCAGTACATATCTCACCCAGAGTGAGACCAGGTTGAGTAACACTGAGCTGCCTAAATCTGCTGTAACGTGCAATGATATCAACAGCCAGAATCTGCAGCATAGAGTTGAATTGTGCTCACTGTATGAACAGATTGTGGATTCTCTTCTTATCTCAGGTCGACATCTGTGTAAAATCAAGAACTACAAAGCTAAATTAGGCTGGAATGAGTATGTTGAGAAGTCTCACACTGAGGCAAGAAAAGCTTACAAAGCCTGGGTTGAATCAGGTAAAGCTAAATGTGGTCCTCTGTTTGCTAATATGAAGGAGGCAAATGCAAACTTTAAATATGCCTTACGAACCGTAAGGCATATTAAAAGACATGAGAATTTTCTCAGGGCTAAATCACTGGCTAGGAAACTACAAAGTAATTGCCCTACAGATTTCTGGACAGAAATAAAAAAGACGAGTAATAATAAAAGGTCTTTACCAACACATATTGATGGTGTGAGCAGAGCAGCAGAAATCACTGATCTATGGAGGAAACATCATCAAGATATTTTTAATGCTGTTAAAAGTAATTCATTTATCCATCCATCCATCCATCCATTTTCGTCCGCTTATCCGGGGTCGAGTCGCGGGGGTAGCAGCCTACGTAGGGAGGCCCAGACTTCCCTCTCCCCAGCCACTTGGAGCAGCTCCTCCGGGGGAATCCCAAGGCGTTCCCAGGCCAGCCGAGAAACATAGTCCCTCCAGCGTGTCCTGGGTCTTCCTCTGGGTCTCCTCCCGGTGGGACATGCCCGGAACACCTCACCAGGGAGGCGTCCAGGAGGCATCCTAACCAGATGCCCGAGCCACCTCAACTGGCTCCTCTCGATGTGGAGAAGCAGCGGCTCTACTCCGAGTCCCTCCCGGATGACTGAGCTTCTCACCCTATCTCTAAGGGAGAGTCCAGACACCCTGCGGAGAAAACTCATTTCAGCCGCTTGTATCCGAGATCTCGTTCTTTCGGTCACAACCCAAAGCTCATGACCATAGATGAGGGTGGGAACGTAGATCGATCGGTAAATTGAGAGCTTTGCCTTTCGACTCAGCTCTCTCTTCACCACGACAGACCGGTACAGCGCCCGCTTCACTGCGGATGCTGCACCTATCCGCCTATCGATCTCACGCTCCAGTTTTCCCTCATTCGTGAACAAGACCCCGAGATACTTAAACTCCTCCACTTGGGGCAGGACCTCCTCCCCGACCCGGAGAGGGCATGCTACCCTTTTCCGGCTCAAGACCATGGCCTCGGATTTGGAGGAACTGATCCTCATCCCGGCCGCATCACACTCGGCTGCAAACCGCTCCAGCGAAAGCTGTAGATCACGATCTGATGAAGCCAATAGGACCACATCATCTGCAAAAAACAGAGAAGCGATTCTAAGGCCACCAAAACGGATCCTCTCAACACCTTGGCTGCGCCTAGAAATTCTGTCCATAAAAGTTATGAACAGAATCGGTGACAAAGGGCAACCTTGGCGGAGTCCAACTCTCACTGGAAACGAGCCTGACTTACTGCCGGCAATGCGGACCAAGCTCTGACACCGGTCGTACAGGGACCTAACAGCCCATATCAATGGGCCTGGTACCCCATACTCCCGGAGTACCCCCACAGAACCCCCCGAGGGACGCGGTCGAATGCCTTTTCCAAGTCCACAAAGCACATGTAAACTGGTTGGGCAAACTCCCACGCACCCTCCAGGACCCTGCTGAGGGTGTAGAGCTGGTCCAGTGTTCCACGACCAGCACGAAAACCACATTGCTCCTCCTGAATCCGAGGTTCGACTATCCGACGGACCCTCCTCTCCAGAACCCCTGAATAGACCTTACCAGGGAGGCTTAAGAGTGTGATCCCCCTATAGTTGGAACACACCCTACGGTCCCCCTTTTTGAATAGGGGAACCACCACCCCAGTCTGCCAATCCAAGGGAACTGCCCCCGATGTCCACGCGATATTGCAGAGTCGCGTAAGCCAACACAACCCCACAACATCCAGAGCCCTAAGGAACTCCGGGCGAATCTCATCCACCCCCGGAGCCCTGCCACCGCAGAGCTTTTTAACCACCTCGGTGACCTCAGCACCAGAGATTGGAGAACCCGACCCAAAGTCCCCAGGCTCCGCTTCCTCAGTGGAAGACGTGCCAGTAGGATTGAGGAGGTCTTCGAAGTATTCCGCCCACCGACTCACAACATCCCGAGTTGAGGTCAACAGCACGCCATCCCCACCATAAATGGTGTTGGTCGCGTACCGCTTTCCCCCCCCTGAGACGCCGGATGGTGGACCAGAATCGCCTCGAAGCCGTACGGAAGTCATTCTCCATGGCCTCTCCGAACTCCTCCCACGCCCGAGTTTTTGCCTCAGCAACCACCCGAGCCGCATGCCGCTTGGACTGTCGGTACCTATCTGCTGCTTTCGGGGTCCCACAGGCCAAAAAGGCCCAATAGGACTCCTTCTTCAGCATGACCGCATCCCTCACTGCCGGTGTCCACCACCAGGTTCGAGGATTGCCACCACGACAGGCACCAACAACCTTGCGGCCACAACTCTGATAAGCTGCCTCGACAATAGAGGTGCGGAACATGGCCCACTCAGACTCAATGTCCTCCGCCTCCCTCGGAACGTGTTCAAAGCTCTCCCGGAGGTGGGAGTAATTCATTTATGGTTGGACATATTGATGGAAATGAAAATGTGGTTGTGTCCCCAAAAGAAATCTCTGAGATCGTGATGAAGCTGGATAACAACAAGTCAAGTGGGTCAGACAGGGTATCTGCTGAGCATCTGAAATATGCAAGCAGGAAATTGTGCCCTCTACTTGCCATATGTTTTATGGGCTTTCTAGTTCATGGAGTTCTACCTGACAAATTACTGTCATTTTAGTTCCGATTGTGAAAGATAGAGCTGGTAGAATTAACAATAGGGATAATTACAGGCCTATAGCCCTGGCCAGCACCTTATCTAAGGTGCTGGAGAGGGCTATTTTGAACAAACTGGAAGGATTTTTGCTGACCTCTGACAATCAGTTTGGGTTTAAACATAAACATGGAACAGACTTGTGCATCTTTGCTTTAAAATAAATTTTAGATCTATACAACAGACACCACACCTCCATTTGTATGTGCTTTATTGATGCCTCAAAGGCTTTTGATTATGTAAATCATGAAAAGCTGTTCTGCAAGTTATATAAGAGGGGTGTCCCCAAATGTTTGGTGAGGATTCTTGTTTTTTTAGTATGCAAATCAACAAATGTATGTTAAATGGGGAAACTCTGTATCGGACCCCTTCGGTGTCTCAAATGTTGTGAGACAGGGTAGCATCCTGTCTCCCTTTTTGTTCAATGTGTACATGGATGACCTGTCAAAGCTTTTAAATTACTGTGGAACAGGTTGTAGGGCCGGAAATAAGGTAATCAACCATCTTATGTATGCCAATGATTTAGTAATCTTCTGTCCCTATTCTGCTGGCTTACAAGAACTGCTGCAGGTTTGCTCTGGCTATGGAAGTGACTTTGATACAAAATATAATGCGAAGAAAAGCAGCATCATGATTGTGCGGAGCAGAGAAGACTCCAAGTTGATGTTCCCTGATTTCTTTCTGTCGGGCAACAGGCTGGATGTCAGTGATGAATATAAATATTTGGGGCACTATTTGACTGCAGACCTGTCAGATGACAGAGACATTTACAGACAATGCCGTATGCTCTATGGTCAAGCTAACACACTGATCCGTAGGTTTGGAATGTGCTCAACATCTGTTAAGATCCAACTCTTTAAGGCCTACTGCACTCCTTTGTACATTGCTCACCTGTGGAGACGTTATAAAAGGAGCAGTATGTATAGACTAAGTGTGGCATATAATGATGACCTTCGGATGATGCTTAGGGTACCTCGATGGAGCAGTGCGAGCAAAATGTTTGCAGATGCAAGTGTGCCTACCTGCCCAGCGGTGCTGCGTAACCTCATGTATAGATGCATGTGCAGATTGTCTGAATCTGAAAACTGTATCATCACTACACTGACCAACCCTGGACTAAGCTCTGCGAGATATTTTTCTATTTTAAGGACTCATTGGCGGATGA
>JBBPBX010029627.1:0-10549 GCA_038048925.1 Garcialebias charrua
CATCATCTCGAAGGGAGAGATGCCAGTTGATATGTGTGGAGTGGCCCTAATGGCCATGAGGACCAGAGGGAGTTTCACATCCCAGTCCTTGTGGTTTGCGGCTACGTATTTCTTTAAAATACTCACCACCGTTCTGTTTGCTCTCTCTACTTGTCCTGAAGATTGTGGGTGGTAGCCAATATGGAAATCAGCTTTGACGCCAAGCGTCTTCCACAGTTCTTTCATCACTTCACCTGTGAAATGTGTACCTTGGTCTGAGTTCACCCTAAGGGGAAGTCCAAACCTGGAGAATACATGATTCATTATGTAGTAATATAGGAAGGGGTCAGTTTAATGACTTACCTATATTTTAGATGTATAAATTGGCAGGGTTTAGACTGACACAAAAATACATCATTAATTAAACGAGTTCTCTCTTTTTCAGCTTAATACCAATAATTCTATACCTTGACCAGATGTAATTCACAGGAAACGTTAAACTTATGTTGGTACAGCAGGACTGCACCATTTATTTAACATAATTATAAATTACATCACACATTTGTACATGATTGGTTGATTATTTTTCCTATAAATTAACTTCAGCACAGATGAAATACGCGTCCGTAATTTCGTAGGAACAACAGAATAAAGTTATGGGTTTTAATAACTTATATCTCTGCTGGCACAATAACTTAAAGTTTAGTTACTTAAAGTAAGAAAGTTTCAGTGAAGAGAAAAATGGAGGAGGAAGAAAATGGAGGATGAGGAGAGGTATTATCTTGACGTGTTTTAACCAGAAACATGGCAGCTCTCCGGCTGATCTCGGCTACACGTTGGTACCCTTGGTAAAGCATATGACGACTTGTTACCTTGTGAAGATGGTCAGTCCCCAGTTGGTCCAACTGGTCAGTTCGTTTACCATTCTCAGCGTCTCCAGACGTGCGCCTTGACTCGAACCGAAAGTAACGGCAGCTCCTGGTGTTGTTTTCAAGATAAGACGTTCCTTAAAGGAATGTCAATAAAAGAGAGCTTTTTCAGCTGTTGAAGATGACTTATAACTTGGCAAGTTATAAGCCTTTAACTGAATGACGTGGTCATTAGCGTGTTGACCAGACGATCATCAGTTCTTTGGGGAACCTCATCATGGCATTGAGGTCCTCAGCAAACTCCGTCAGTTCCAGCAGCTTAGAACTTTAAGGAAGGATCTGTGATCAGTGACTTGTTCTTTCCCCATTGGTCCAAACGAACCAGTGGATGAAGGTCACTCGGATATCAGTTTTTAGAACAGAGAAGAAGTTGTTTAGAATGAAGAGAGAGAAACAGATTGACTGGAGCCAGCTTCATAAAACAACTGATTAAAACTGTGTTCTAACTTCTAACAAAACTGATCGAGTTCAGTCTGACATATTAATTCACTTTCACCGTTTGATTCATCATATGAAGAAGTGATCATTATTTTGAAATAACATTGGATTTCCAACTTGAATTAAACAGTTTGAATTAAACAGTCTTTGACTTAACAAACATTGAATTCAATAATGCTTATACAAGTAACACAAGGTTATTCATTAACACAAAATAGAGGAATAAGAGAGTCTCTTATGACTTATTGTGTTTTGATTCAAAATAATGTAATAAAATAGTGTCCACTTGTCTCCTTGAGAGCCTCAGGAGCAGTGTACCACTCAGAGTTTCAGAGAGATGTGAAAAGGTGTAAACCCAGGTCAGAGATGAGGGGTCTATCTCACTACAATAATAATAAAATCACGTTAAATAAATCAGTGTTTATTAATAATAATGAAATAGTTATAACCAGTGTTCAATAGTAATAATAAAATAAATACAGTTTTAATCAGTGTTCATTAATAATGAAATAGTTACAATAATTGTTCAATAGTAATAATGATAATAATAATGAATTCAATTTATAACGCACTTTTCATTAATGAAAATCTCAAAGTGCTACAAGGTGCAACAGAATTAAATGTCAATAAAACAAATAATAAAACAATTAAAATCAATAACAGTATCAGCTAAGATCAAAAGTAGAATCATGAGGAGGTAGAGTATGCTCGGTTGAAAAGAAAGGTCTTCAAGCCGCTCTTAAAGTCAACCACAGACTGTGGGGCTCTCAGACAGTCAGGAAGAGAGTTCCACAGGCGGGGGGCAGCCACACTGAAAGCCCGGTCTCCCATGGTCCTTAATTTGGTTCTCGGAATGTGAAGGAGATTGCTGTTCTGTGACCGCAGCGAACGGGTGGATGAGTATGGAATAAGAATATCCTTCAGATAATCTGGTGAAGTTCCATGTAAGCATTGATGTGTAATGAGAGCAGTTTTGTACTGAATTCTGTAGGTGACAGGAAGCCAATGAAGGTTATGGAGAATGGGCGTAATATGTTCAAATTTACGAACTCTCAACAAGATCCTTGCTGCACTGTTTTGAATATATTGAAGTTTCTGAAGGTTTTTGCCAGGGATTCCAATAAACAGGGAGTTGCAGTAGTCGAGCCTGGAGGAGACAAAAGCATGGACGAGCTTCTCAGCATCGGAAAAAGTTAGGGATGGGCGAAGTCTGGAGATGTTTCGAAGATGGAAGAAGCAAGTTTTAAACAGATGCTTAATGTGATTTTCAAATGTAAGATTGGAGTCCATTTTTATTATATAGTAATTATTATTATTATTATTATTAAATAGGTATACTCAGTGTTCAGTAATAATAATAAAATTGTTATAACTATTAACACTTCACCACTTACTCTTGCCAAGGTCGGACGCTTTTCCCCTCCTCTCCCTCTCTGCTTTGCTTTGCTGCTCTGTCTTGTCTGTGAAACTGCTTCTGAGCCTCTCTTACAAATCTTCTGAACCATAAATTATGGACTTGATTTGACCAGTTGGTCCCTCAACACAATTGATAATATTTATTTGAAGAGAAGACATGCTTTAGGCGAGCTGATTTGCCCTGTTGGCACACAGTTGGATATCTCATCGACTTGGAAGACTTGATGCTGTGTCTAACTCTGTTGCTATTTGAGGATTTTAAGGACACATTTATAACTGGATTCATGATAACTGGTTCCTGCTTTTTGGATTCGGCTGTTCGCTGGTTTATCTGCCGGTACACAAGAAGTTTGTCGGCAGCAAATTTGGACCCTATCATGTTGCTTACCTTATGATGGCTTGTCGTGCCTCGAGCACCCAGACTCAAATGTTTTGGGCAGAATAGATCAGATCTCTGGGATTATTCTCAGGCACGTTCCATTGGTGTGGCCATGTAATATGGACATTTCGGAACCGAGTGGACCAACACAGACTCAAGGTAGATGTCATTAAGTTCTGCCTGTCCCCAAAACATCTGGGTGTTTATCTGAATTTGGCTCCATTGCCTGGCCTTGCAGGTCATCTTATCCGAATTTGCCTGGAGAACATGTAATCTGACACTCTTTGCCTCCAATTCCTACATGTGTCCAGTTTTACTACTTTTTTGTCTGTCTAAACAGATCTTACTTGTAAATGAGTCTTCTAGGCTCAATGTGATTTATCTGCCTAAATAAAGGTTGAATGAATGAACAAATGAATAATCAGGGTTTAATAATAATATAGTAAAGTTATATCCAGTGTACATGAATAATAATTAAATAGTTATAATCAGATATAATATACTACTAATATTCTACTTCCGGCTCTCGGCGAAGCAGCTGCCTTTTTGCTCCGCTCCGTCCCTCAAGTTTTCCTCCCCCTGCTTTTGCTACTTTTGTCTCGTCTGCAATTTTTCAGTGCTCGCTCGAAGCAAATTGGAAGATGGATTTAGTGGCGTGGGCTGTTACCTCTATTGATAAAAACAATTCCACGAAGCGCTCCGGTCCGGGAGAACCGGCTTGCCCTTCGGACACGCATCCGGCTGGATACGTCATGGATTCCTAGGGCGAATGGAAGATGATGTGTTTGACCGTTATTTCGGTCGAAGACGTGGAAAACCTTTTCATAATTGGATTTATGGTAGCAAGTGCACTGCTTTTTGGCTTGTATGGATACCTCTGCTACTGGAAAATCAGGAAGACTTCCGCAGCGATCAACGCGCTGTCTAAGCTTCCTGCACAGAATGAGACTGGGATCCGAGCTGTGACCTCAATAAACCAGCTGCTTTATGAGCTTAATTGCACGGTGGGGAAAGCCATGGAGGACCACAGACCTGCGATGCGGTTTGGGACTCGTTCGCGGCCGAGCGGATTACACCAGGGGGAGGAGGTGGACCCATAGCTCGGGTTGGTGAAAGCTTCACATAAATTTGGAAGAATTGGATTTCAGACAGCAGCTGGACTCAAGGCTACGGTAAAGTTCACCGAAGCCTGCCCTGAAGATAAATCAAACTAATCTAATCGGACTCCCCCAAGCAACCTTGAACAAGGCTGACTACAAATTTCTCCTGGAGTCTGAGCAACTGAAGAACCACTGTCGCACCCCTCCCCCCGAGAGCTCTCTGTGTGCTTTCAGATAAGGCCGGCTGGTCACATCTGCAGAACTGTGCTCTATCTGGACGGTGCTAACAGACTTGTCTCATTGCTTCGCCCAAATGCAACATGTGATTGTCTTAATTGTGCTTGCTGGTAGAGTTTTTTGGCTGTATCATAGAGTGTCCTGTAAGACAAAATGTGATAGAATCTTTTTTGAATACCACTGATTATCCTATTGTAACCTTCCTTTTTTTCCATATCTGTTTGTGGCGGCGCGGATTAATTTCTGCTGCGGCTGCGTGTACACGTCCCCTCTCAAGGACGTGTGTGCGTCAATTGCAATGTTTTGTGCTCCGGTGCAATGACGATGCCAATAAAGATATATTCTATTCTTTAATAATAATACTAATAATACAGTTATAATCATTGTTCATTAATAATAATATAATAGTTATAATCCGTTAAAAATAAAATAGTAGCGTCATGGAAGACAATGTCGCCAACAAGATTGCGGCATAAGTCTGGAACTCATACTAAAAGAATTGAGAGAATTCAGAAAAGATAATGGTATGCAGCTGAAGGGAATTTGAGAAGATATCAACAAGACAAATAAGCGAGTAGAAGAGACGGAAGAGAGGATCATGGATGCTGAAACTCAAATACAAATTAATGAAGAAATGACAGTAGAAATGTTTAAACTGCACAAGGAAATAAATGTTAAACTAACGGACCTGGAGGGGCGATCCAGAAGAGAAAATATTAGAATATATGGCGTTAAAGAAGGAGCGGAAGATGAGCCTCCATCAATGGTGACTTTTGTGGAAACTTTGTTAAAGGAAAAACTGGAAGTGTCAGTGGAGCTGCGGGTAGAGAGAGCGCACCGCGCTGGAGTGTCAAAGCCGCCACCAGCTGCGACACCGAGATCCATTATTATTAAAATGCCCAGCTACAGAACGAAAGAAGAACTTTTAAAACTAGCCTGGCAGAAACGAGGATTTGAATATCTGGGAAACAAGATTAACTTGGATCATGATTATGCACCTGATGTTCTGAAGCAGAGGAGGAAATATGCAGAGGTGAAATCAGTGCTGAAGGAGAAGAAAATCCGGTTCCAAACCCCGTTCCCAGCCAAGATGAGAGTGTTTTTTCCTGAAGGAACCGTGCTGTATGCGGAGGAGGCGACAAACGACCTGGCCGAGAGAGGATTCCCGGGACGGTCATCAAATGCCCGGAGACCTTAGTGGAACAAATCCAAGAACTAATGTGGCACACTGAGAGGAAGACCAGGAGCTGGGGGGCGGGGGGGACCGGACCCGAGGCTACAAGAAGAGACTCCAAGAGTTCAGACGGCATGATCAGAAATAACTATAGGACACTGAGAAACAGATAAGTAAAAAAAGATTAATGGTGAGGGATTTACCTTTTGTTTGAGACTTCCTGAAGAACATGTGAACTAATAAGAGATCCTTTAGAATACAAATAAGAACTAAGGGGCAAGAGAGAGATTATGAAAATTGTTGGGTGTTTTTCTTCTTCTATGTTACCATTAATATGGACACTGGCTTAAAGGCAAATGAAGGCCCTCTCCCACCACCAGAAGAGAGAGGCCCCCCTTTCAGTGGAGAGCACCGAGGGTCACACTGGAGACCCCACAGTTGGAAGCCGAAGTGTTTTTGAGTTTTATTTTTGTTCAAGGACAGTTTATAATTGTTGTTCTAGCTCCAAGCAGCTTTAATGTTTGTTTGTTTTGTTTGTAAATATTCAAGGATGATGTGGGTTAAACTAAAACACAGATCATTAAAACATCCAGACTGAAATATGGCTAGTGATAGATTAAAGGTAATTTGTATACTGTAAATGGGTTGCTCGATCCAATAAAACACAGTAAGATTTTAACCAAAATGAACATGGAACAGGCACATAGCATTTCTACAGGAAACACACCTGCAGGAAACACACCTGGACTCTAAAGAACATGAAGAATTAAAAAGAATGGGTTTTACAAAGATCTTCTTTTCCTCTTAAATCTGGAAGAAGGAGAGGTGTTGCCATTCTTAAATCAAATAAATTACATCTAGAAAAACTACATGTGATACAGGACAGAGAGGGACATTATGTATTAGTAAAAGGGAACATTGAAGGGAATCCAATCACTTTGCTAAATCTATATGCACCGCCCAGAAGCGACATCAGTTTCTTTATGAAAGTTGTTGATTTAATGATCACGGAGACCGAGGGTTTCCTCATCTGTGGAGGGGATTTAAATGTACACCTACAACCAAGATTAGACACTTTTCCACACAGATCATTAAAACATCCAGACTGAAATATGGCTAGTGATAGATTAAAGGTAATTTGTATACTGTAAATGGGCTGCTCGATCCAATAAAACACAGTAAGATTTTAACCAAAATGAACATGGAACAGGCACATAGCATTTCTACAGGAAACACACCTGCAGGAAACACACCTGGACTCTAAAGAACATGAAGAATTAAAAAGAATGGGTTTTACAAAGATCTTCTTTTCCTCTTAAATCTGGAAGAAGGAGAGGTGTTGCCATTCTTAAATCAAATAAATTACATCTAGAAAAACTACATGTGATACAGGACAGAGAGGGACATTATGTATTAGTAAAAGGGAACATTGAAGGGAATCCAATCACTTTGCTAAATCTATATGCACCGCCCAGAAGCGACATCAGTTTCTTTATGAAAGTTGTTGATTTAATGATCACGGAGACCGAGGGTTTCCTCATCTGTGGAGGGGATTTAAATGTACACCTACAACCAAGATTAGACACTTCTAATGGTAAAACACAAAATACAAAATTATTAGTTAAGAAAATTAATAAGCTTTAAGAAATGGGTTTGATCAAAACTGAATTGTTAAAAAAATGAAGTAGTTTAATGTGTATTGCATGAGTTAGAAAAATTAGAAAGAGTTATTCATTTTGTTCTGTTACTTGAAGATTATTATTGTTTGAACTAATTGTTGAAAAAGGGTCAGATAAGATAAGATTTTTTTCTTCTTTCTGCTACCTTTCATTTTATATTTTGTATCTTATCGTTTATGGGATTGTTTTGTATTGCATTTTAAAATTAATAAATTTATAAAATAAAATGAAAAATAGATATATGAAGGGATTTAAATCCTAAACAAAGAAATTATACCCACTACTCGTCACCCCACCAATTATATACAAGAATAGACTATTTCCTAACTTTAGGAAAAGACAAAGACAAAATAAACACCTGTGAAATTTGGACTATAGATTTAAGCGACCATGCCCCAATGTACCTATTCATTGATCTAAAATTACAACAGAAAATTAAACTGGAAACTAAATTCAAGCCCACTTAAAGATTCTCACATTAAAAAACATATTATAAGAAAGATCCAGCTTTACTTGGAAATAAATGATAAGGGTGATGTATCTCCTCCTATTCCATGGGATGCGCTAAAGGCTGTCCTTAGAAGGAAAATCATAACCATATCCTCATATAAGAAAAAAAAAAGAGAAATAATAAATTAGAAGAACTACAGAAAAAATTAAGAGAATTAGAGGAAAAACATAAAATAAAAACAGATAAGGTCATGTGGAATGAAATCACAAAAATAAGGAATGAATTTATCAAGTCATCTACCCAAGAAATAAAGAAAAAACTATTATTTCTCAAACAAAGATACTATGAAGGAGGATCCAGATCAATGAAGGTCCTCTCTTGGAAACTTAAAAAGAAAATAGCTCAGAACATGATCCACAAAATTCATATAAAAATATAATAAAAAACAGATTAAATGAAATCCAGATTGCATTTGAAACATTTTATAAGATGCTTTAAAGGGAAGGAGGTAGCATGGCGGAAATACAAGACTTTTTGGATTCTCTCGAATTACCAACTTTAAACGAAGAATAAAATAGAAAAATGGTTGAGGATATAACAGAAAATGAGTTTTTTTCATTAATTTGTAGTAATCTAGGACTTACGGGCCCACCATTAATCGTGTAATTAAACACTTACGGGCCCACCATTATGTAACTGAACACCGAGCGGTGCCAATTATATTTAAGGGATATAATACTTGTCAGTTTGCCGACCAGCACAATATTCCAGAAGAAGTTGGAGCAGACTTGATCTTACCCAAATTCATTCGCGAGTTCACCCTTTTTCCGGAATAAATTGCGTTAATGTGACTGAACGAAATGTAATTCCACGAGAGACTTCAACTTATGTTGGTCCACCAGAAAATAGACCTTTTATTGAAACAATCATAAAAGTACATTAAACATTTGTATCGATATTAGCTCTGATTTACTAACTACTTTGACTAGATCTAAAAAAGCTAAGTCTGGTCCTCTAGACATTCAAAAAATAAAACAAAACAAAGCAAAAAAATAATAATAATGTAGAAACGTTTCGTCTTTCGTCCGAAAGACTTCCTCAGTCTGAGTTGCTGTATTCAGCTCAGTCTTATAAATAGCACCCTCTCACAGTGTTGCACAACCAGTTGGCTGATGACAGCCTGAAACCAGTTGCTCACATGATCAAGGAGGGCCATCAGCCTAACAATGGATCATTAGCACCCTGATGGTTGTTTGCTATTCACAGAGGGCTGAGTGATACTAGCAATCACAGCATTGTAAGAGGGAGACAGTTGAACCCGGAGGCCTCCACCCCGGTTTAATGATGGACGGTTTCTTTTCACAAAGATGGCCTCCTTTACTCCTCTCTCAAACCATCGTTCCTCTCTATCAAGGATGTGAACATCTTCATCCTTGAAAGAGTGACCGCTGGCCTGGAGATGAGTGTAGACCGCAGAGTCCTGACCTGATGCTGTTGATCTTCTGTGCTGGGCCATCCTTTTGGCCAGTGGCTGTTTAGTTTCCCCGATATAAGACTGATCACAGCCCTCCTGACACTGAACAGCATACACAATATTACTCTGTTTGTGCCAGGGGACTGGATCTTTGGGATGAACCAGTCTTTGCCGTAATGTCAAAAAAGGCGTTCAATACAGGATCAACTGGACTTTATTTGTTGCAGAAAACGTTTTGACTTCTGTCCAGAAGTCTTTTTCTGTATTGAACGCCTTTTTTGATTTTATCATGTCCTGGACGACTGAGAATCTTCACCAGCATTTTGCCGTAATGTATTTTGGGGTTTAAAAGCCACTGGGACGTTGTGTTTAGAGAATAAACGTCTCAATGTCTCTGAAACTCCCGCAACATACGGAATGACCACTGGTCTGGGTCTGGGTTCCTTCTTTTCACCTGATGGCTGGCTGGAGTCCTGTTTGGGTTTCTTCTCTGCTTTCAGGAAGGCCCAGTTAGGATATCCACATTTCCCTAGAGCCTGTTTTGTGTGTGATTTCTCCTTCTGTCTGGCTCCTAAGTTAGTGGGGACGCTGTCTGCTCTGTGATACAGAGTCCTGATGACTCCTAACTTGTGCTCCAGAGGGTGATGGGAGTCAAACTGTAAATACTGGTCTGTGTGGGTGGGTTTGCGGTACACCTCAGTTTGCAAATTTCCTCTATCAGAAACTGAGACCTCACAGTCCAAGAAAGCCAACCTGCCATTTTTTACATCTTCTCGTGTGAACTTGATATATTTATCCACAGAGTTGATGTGATCAGTGAAATGTTGGACTTCCTGAGATTTAATTTTAACCCAGGTGTCATCAACATACCTGAACCAATGACTTGGTGGTCTCCCTGAAAAGGATGTCAAGGCTCTCTTTTCTACCTCCTCCATGTACAGGTTGGCAACAATAGGAGAAACTGGCGACCCCATAGCACACCCATGTTTCTGCCTATAATATTGCTCCCCATATGTGAAGTAGGTTGACTGCAGGCACAGTTTCAAGAGTTGACACAGTTGCTCTGTGGAAAGCGTGGTCCTGCTGTTCAGAGTGGTGTCTGATTTTAACCTTAAACAGACCACCTCTACTGCCTCATCAACAGGAATGCACGTAAAGAGTGATGTAACATCAAAAGAGGTGTTCAAAAGATGTAACATCAAATGAACCCGGAGGCCTCCACCCCTGTTTCATCAGGTTCCATGATGACATCCCTCACCTTATCCACAAAGTCCATGGTGTTCTGTATGTGGT
>JBBPBX010029627.1:11288-35760 GCA_038048925.1 Garcialebias charrua
TGTGTATCGGAGTGTTGTCTTACACTGAATGTGTTGTTATTGGAATTGTGATGGTGTTGACGAGTTATCAGTAAGTTAAATTTGTTTTGCTGTCGAGTCTTGGACTTGACATGCTGTGCTAAGCGTGCCTGATCTGTACAGTCCATCACTTGCTGAAGTGTTGTTTGATCTAGGCACGTTGTTAGTTTTTGTTTAATCTGCTCTTCTTTGGTCTTCAAAGCCTCAATAGTAAAATTGGTCTGTCTTACCCGTTCAGCTGCGTCTGTGCCTTCTGAAGGATATTGCTTGCCCGGTGCCCGCTGACCGACGATTTCAGTTCCAGGCTCTTGGGAATGATGCCACTTTGTCTGCATCTAAGGTTGAATCGCAAGTGGTTCCTGTAGTCTGCCCTCTTCCTAGCTGTTTTCTCAAACTCTCTAACAAGTTTGAGGCAATCCTGGCCAAAGTGGTTCAAAATACTCTGATGCATGCTCAATAATCCAGGTAGAAAAATCTAAAAAAGCTAAGTCTGGTCCTCTGGACATTCAAAAAATAAAACAAAACAAAGCAAAAAAAAAAATGTAGAAACGTTTCGTCTTTCGTCCGAAAGACTTCCTCAGTCTGAGTTGCTGTATTCAGCTCAGTCTTATAAATAGCACCCTCTCACAGTGTTGCACAACCAGTTGGCTGATGACAGCCTGAAACCAGTTGCTCACATGATCAAGGAGGGCCATCAGCCTAACAATGGATCATTAGCACCCTGATGGTTGTTTGCTATTCACAGAGGGCTGAGTGATACTAGCAATCACAGCATTGTAAGAGGGAGACAGTTGAACCCGGAGGCCTCCACCCCGGTTTAATGATGGACGGTTTCTTTTCACAAAGATGGCCTCCTTTACTCCTCTCTCAAACCATCGTTCCTCTCTATCAAGGATGTGAACATCTTCATCCTTGAAAGAGTGACCGCTGGCCTGGAGATGAGTGTAGACCGCAGAGTCCTGACCTGATGCTGTTGATCTTCTGTGCTGGGCCATCCTTTTGGCCAGTGGCTGTTTAGTTTCCCCAATGTAAGACTGATCACAGCCCTCCTGACACTGAACAGCATACACAATATTACTCTGTTTGTGCCGGGGGACTGGATCTTTGGGATGAACCAGTCTTTGCCGTAATGTATTTTGGGGTTTAAAAGCCACTGGGACGTTGTGTTTAGAGAATAAACGTCTCAATGTCTCTGAAACTCCCGCAACATACGGAATGACCACTGGTCTGGGTCTGGGTTCCTTCTTTTCACCTGATGGTTGGCTGGAGTCCTGTTTGGGTTTCTTCTCTGCTTTCAGGAAGGCCCAGTTAGGATATCCACATTTCCCTAGAGCCTGTTTTGTGTGTGATTTCTCCTTCTGTCTGGCTCCTAAGTTAGTGGGGACGCTGTCTGCTCTGTGATACAGAGTCCTGATGACTCCTAACTTGTGCTCCAGAGGGTGATGGGAGTCAAACTGTAAATACTGGTCTGTGTGGGTGGGTTTGCGGTACACCTCAGTTTGCAAATTTCCTCTATCAGAAACTGAGACCTCACAGTCCAAGAAAGCCAACCTGCCATTTTTTACATCTTCTCGTGTGAACTTGATATATTTATCCACAGAGTTGATGTGATCAGTGAAATGTTGGACTTCCTGAGATTTAATTTTAACCCAGGTGTCATCAACATACCTGAACCAATGACTTGGTGGTCTCCCTGAAAAGGACGTCAAGGCTTTCTTTTCTACCTCCTCCATGTACAGGTTGGCAACAATAGGAGAAACTGGCGACCCCATAGCACACCCATGTTTCTGCCTATAATATTGTATCTAGAGGACCAGACTTAGCTTTTTTAGATTTTTCTACCTGGATTATTGAGCATGCATCAGAGTACTTTGACAAGAATTCAAATTAAAAACAAACAGACAGTTAGGGTCTAACTTGCTGTTGGCACATTTACTTAACAGATTAATTGCTTACGAAAAATAAGAGATAAGGAGGAAGAAGTGAATGAAAGCTAAGTTTAAAGGAAGTTAATTATTTTGAGATGACAGGGTGACACTTTCCCAACACGAGTTCAGCTGGACTTCTCACACGTTCAGAACACAATCAACGCCTCGTTACCTGTTGACGCTACGTCTCTGGAGATAAGAGTTGAAGTTTGTGGACACTAACGGACTGTGTTGTCCAGTTCACGTCCAAATGACTTCCAGTGTGTGCTGATTCAGACGAGCAAAAAGAGCGCTTCTCCCGGCAGGAACAGGGCCAGCTCCTGACTGAGCTTTCAAAATAAAACTCCCAGAAAACAAATTCTTTCAGAAATGAGTGAATGAGGCACAGCAAGGCTTTACTGTGACTCTGCTGAGAACGTAGGTCTAATTGACAAAATGACCACAACGTTCACCAGCTTTTCCAGAGGAGAAAACCAGTTGTTGAGTTAGTGGTTCCTCTTTGCACTAAAGTCAAAACGGAAGTAAGACTTTATATGTAGGGCGGAGTCTGCCCACCTCCTGAATGGCTACTGGCTGGTTTAACAAAATAACGGATGGATTTTTCATCCCCATAGGCAGAAGGTCTCTGAAGGACAACAGGAAAAGTGTTTACATAAGCGGCCAGATGGACTGGCCCGTGAAGTGAAAATTATGTCTAGCTTGATAGACAAAACAGAGAAGGAAGTGAAAAGTTTCCTTGACTTGTACCTTAGATTCAAAGCCTACTGTACTGAAAAATAAACCAGCAGAAGGGTCAAACTCATGCAAGTAACAGATCATCATTAAATGACAAAAGTATACTGTTGATCAATTCTGAATTAACACACATTAAAAGAAAGTTCTTTCTGATTGATTGGTGTCCATTAATTCAAAATAATTGTAACAAAATAGTGTCCACTTGTCTTCTTCAGAGCTCAAGAAAAGTGTAACACTCAGTCTCAGAGAGATGTGAAGAGGTTTAAATCCCATAACGGACATGAGAGTGCTGTATTGCTACACATTCAACCTTTATTTAGTCAGGTAAATCTTATTGAGCCTCGTGGGCTCATTTACGAAAGCGACCTGCTAAAACTGAAGAACGATGAACAGCAATGGTAGAAAAAAATTAAACAATAAACAATAGACAAACAAAAGAGAGAAAAAACAAAAGAGAGAAATACATTTTATTTTTTATTTTTACAAAGTATCAAAAAACTAGCAAAACATTATAAGGTAGATGTATAAAATCAAAGACAGGAACATATCTGCATTGGTTTTTGCCAGGATTCCAACAGATTCTGAAAACCATTTAGAGAAGTCAAGGTCGAGAGCTTCAGATCTTTTTGTAAGATATTCCATGAAGCAGGAGCGGAGTAGGAGAAGGCCCTTTTTCCAAGTTCAGTCCTCACTGACGGAACACTGCAGGTAATCATGTCCTGAGAGCGCACACTGTAGCTGCACTCACGCAAAGACATGTAGGAGGAGATGTATGAGGGCAGCAAACCAAGAAGTGATTTAAACACGAAAATGTACCAGTGGAAGAGTCTGCGTGAGGTTAATGATGTCCAGTTAACCAATGAATACAGGGTGCAGTGCCACCACTGCACCCTGTATTCATTGGTTAACTGGACATCATTAACCTCACAGGGTCTGATAATCACAGCCAGTTATGAATCTTAGTGCACCATGATAAACAACATCCAACATCCGTAGGGTGCTTGTAGGAGCATTCATGTAGAGAATGTCACCGTAATCAGTGGAGGGAAGGAAAGTCACTGATACAAGGCGTTTCCTAGCATTCAGTGTTAGACATGATCTGTTTCTGAAAAAGAAACCCAGTTTAACTTTCAGTTTCTTCACTAGGTTTTCCACGTGGAGTTTAAAAGAGAGATGTGAATCGACCAGGATACCCAGATATTTATAGGAATCAACAAACTCAATAGGGACACCATTTGAGGATAAAATCAGAGGAAGATCTGCTGGAACCGCCTTCCTACTTGAAAAAAACATCCCTTTTGTTTTATCAGCATTTAGGACAAGTTTGAGACGGAACAAATCTGACTGGATGATGTCAAAAGCGGATTGCAGTAACTGGAAAGCCTTAGCTACTGTTTTAGCTCGGCAGTAAACAACTGTATCATCAGCATAGAAATGTAAGGATGCATCAGGGATGCTCTGACCTACATTAGCTATGTAGATTGTAAAGAGGGTTGGTCCTAAAACTGAGCCTTGTGGTACACCATTTTTAACTGTTAAGGGGTCTAAGGTCTAAATGTCCGTTTTGGTATAAATTTGTATTTACCCTTATATTTCCATCATAAAAACTATTTATCTGGCCTTGTTTGGTATTGTTGTTTTTAGGACAACCTCATCTTCATGATTTTACAGTCTTTGTTTCATTTTGACAAAATGCATGAGCACATTGGAGCAAAAAATAACATAAAAAATGAAATCCGTGTTAGTAAAATATTGATATGTTTACTATGAAACTCACAAAAATATTTAACGAACCATTTTGACAGCCTAAAATGAAAATTTCATTGGTATATTTTAAGAACTTGTATACAAACTTAGTAAAAAACGAATTAGTATACATATTTTCACATCATAAAGTGGGCAATTTCCATGCGTGTTTTTACCAGTATTTACACTGACTATTGTGTGAAAACAGTATCTTCATCACAAATTCTCTGTGTTTTTTTCCCTTTCATTCTGAAAAACAGACCAAAAACGACTACAAAACTCTGCAGACACACTAAATAATCATAAAAACCAAATAAAAACCAAATAAAACAGCCAGTCTTACCTAAAATCATGTCTGAAATCCCCCCCCCCACCTTCTTCACCAAAACTACTGCTGCTGTGTTTCTGTGAGCAGAACACAACATGGAGGAACATGGAGGAAAAAACGGTTCTGATTGGTTGCTTCACAATGTGGTGTGTTCAGGGAAACTCCTAAATTTGATTTTCGTTTTGAATTCATTGACTTTTTGTAATAAAAAATCAACTGATTGCTCGCACAGGGGCGCAATACTGTAACAAATTATCTGTCACATTTCCGGTTGTATTTTGAAGGAAATACACAACAAAATCAATATAAAAACACTACTTTATAAAGATTGGAGTCTCTGCTGTCCAACAGACTTGAATGCAACACTTCACATGCAGCTGTGCTTTGTTTAAAGAGGCTATTTATAGACATAACGTCCAGCCCGCATCTTTGCGGGCTTAGACCCCAGAGGGTTTTAAATAGCTGGAAGAAGTACCGTTATGTTGAACACATTGCCTCCGAACGGAAAGATAGTTAGAAAACCAACCGATGGTGTGATCAGAGAAACCGATTTCTGAGAGCTTATGACACAGGATGTTATGATCCACAGTGTCAAAAGCTTTAGACATGTCTAAGAAAAGTGCCGCACAGTAATCCTTAGCATCCAATGCTTCAACAACGTCATTCAGAACTTTCAGAGAAGCAGTTGTTGTGCTGTGTTTTTTCCTGAAACCAGATTTATGGAGAGGTAAGATGTTTTAACATCTTACCTCTCCATAAATCTGGACTCCATAAATCTAAAAATTATCTGGACTCATTTAAAAATGAGTCCAGATAATTTTTGATCTGAGAGTTTATCAGTTTTTCTAGAACCTTGGCTAAGATGCAGAGTTTAGAGATCGGTCGATAATTGTTCAGTGAGGTGGGGTCACCTCCCTTCAGCAAAGGAAGAACAAAGGCTGTTTTCCAAGCATCCGGAATGGTGTTTTGGCTTATGGACAGATTAAAGATGTGGGTCACAGGGACTGTGATGATATGAGCAGCCAGCCTTAAGAAATAAGGTGGAAGTTCATCTGGACCTGCAGATTTTTTAGGATCAAGATCATTTAACAGTTTATTTACCTCACTGACTGAGAACGGAGAAAAAGAGAAGGTGTGATTAACTGATGGTTGACTTGTAGGAGGGATTTGATTTGTAGAAGTTTGATTATTAGATAAAGTGGCTGATTTTCCATTTGTAACTGTGTCAAATAATGAACTAGAAGCAACAAAATGTTTATTGAAACAGTTCAGGATCTCGTGCTTATTTGACACAGGAACAGAGTCAACAAGAAGTTGTGATGGGAGGTCAGATGATTGGGGGGTGCCTGAGAGAGATTTGATGGTTTTCCAGAATTTTTTAGGGTCGTTTAGATTTTTGGAGGTCTGAGATAAGAAGTAGTTACGTTTTGCGGCTTTGATGGCAGTTGTGCATTTATTCCTCAGCTGCCGAAATTTCAACCAATCAGAGTCTGAGTCTGATTTTCTTGCTGCGGCCCAAAGATGATCTCTCCTGTGCAGGAGGTCAGCTAGTTCAGGAGTAAACCAGGGGCTGTCACGGCCCTTTATCCTGAACTGCCGGAAAGGAGCGTGTTTGTTTACAAAGTAAATGAAACTATCATGAAAATAGTTCCAAGCGGTGTTCACGTCATTGATTTGTAGGATACGTTGCCAATCAAAGTGGGATAGATCCCAAAGGAATGACTGTTCACTGAAACGTTTCAAATCCCTTTTTTGAATTATTCTGGGCTTAGCAGGTGGAAGTTTAGTAGATCTAAGAGCTGCTATTACGGAATGATCACTCAAAACGTTAGCAAATACACCTATACCAGGAAATTTGTGAGGTGCATTTGTGAAAAACAGATCTAAGGTGGAAGATTTTTCGGGACATTTTATGTTTGGTCTGGTGGGAGAATCGATAAGTTGTGTTAGATTGAGAGATAGGCAACATTCCTTGAATTTATCACAGAGGGGGGTCGACTTATTCCAATCAATGTTGAAATCTCCTGCCATAACAATCTCATTGTGTTTTAAATTTCCTATGAATTCAGTCAGGGAGGACAGAGCTTCAGGTGTTGCGGAAGGGGACGATAACAACCTACAACAGTTAAGATCTGACCTCCTTTCAAACTGATGTTCACAGCTAAAGCCTCAAACTGGTTTGCGATTGTTTTTTTAGACGCAATCCTGGCAGCCAAAGAGCCTCTGATGTAAATAACGACTCCACCTACCCTTTTATTACGATCACAACGATAGATCTTAAATTCATTGATTGCCAGGTCATTTTTCAAAACAGAATTGTTGAGCCAAGTTTCAGAGATAACGATCACATCTGCCCCAGAAGAAGTGATTAGGATTTTCAATTCATCAAGTTTTTTTAGAAGGCTACGAGCGTTTACATGCAGAAAACGGAGACCTGAAATATTTTTAAACTCATTAGGTGTACAGTAGTTAGTGATTGGCCCTGGGTTGGGCTGAATCCCTGAGATCAATAACAACATTAATATCAGACATTTACTTGACTTTTTTGTCACTGATGTGTAATTACAGGAGTTAACAGTGTGACATTTTGCCCCCATAATTGAACCATGTGAAACATTAATGAAGACACGATCATTCAGAACCCAAAAACAATGAAAGTTGCAGTGATGGACAGATCCAGATGTGTTGATAAGATTCAGTGATTCCAGGTAGTCTGAGAACTGAAAATAAGGACAGTAATATGAATGGTGCAGAAAAGTTTCAGACCATAAGGCATCACAATTTAAATGGGCAAACAAATCCGTTGTGGAGCTTGTATTGGCCCAACTGTAGTTTGTGTTGGGCTGAGGAGAGCACCAGTCCCCCTGTGAAGATGAATTAATGCGGCCATGGTCCGCTGGGCCCAGAATCAACAGGTAGAAACAGATAATTTGCAACAAATAGATTGAGCTGTCAGAAATTCCTGAAATTAAAGGCATGATCCTATACCTGTTTCAGGTAGCAGGGAGCAACAGCGTGATCTGGAATAAAAGGTATTATTATCCAGGACTGATGAAAACCGATGAAAACTCCAGCCGGAGTCCTCACGTGCACAAACAGCGCGCAAACAGCAGCTCCTCCACGATTCACGGGAGTGACATACTACATGCCGGTGCCACAATTGAGCTTGTTGTCTCTCCTTCACTTCATGCTGCTCCTGGTCCTCCGAGAGAAGAGACTGAGCAGGGAGGATGGTGATGTCACTGGTCCGATTCAGCTGCTGCTCCGTACTCCTACGCTCGGTGACATCACTGGTCTGGTCCAGCTGCTGCTCGGTGATTCTGTGCTCCTGTGCTCTGTGATTCTGTGCTCCGCACCACGTGAGACCACCTTCGTTTAAAAAACAGCGAGGCTGAGATCCGATCCAGTTCTGCTCACCCAGCTGCTCCAATCAGATCAGCGGCACTTCAAAGCAGCCGCGCGTCCCTCCAGCTGAGCACAGCTCGCGCTGTGCTCAGTTCCCACCGCGTTCCCACTGAGTGAACAGTCCTCCTTTTTTGGGTAACGACTCACTCAGGGGCTGAGAACGGCTTTAATGTAAACAAAGTCCCCCACTTCGGCCAGGTACACCTCCCCCCACGCCACAACGTCAATTCAGACAAAAGGCAGCGGAAAAAGCAGCAAAATTCCTTCCATGCGGTTCTTGTTTGAACCAGGTAGTTGAACCACAGTTTTGTCCTAAATGAGAAATTCAGCTGAGGTCCAGAAAGGGAGGAGGGGGGAAAAACACAGAGGCTACGTAGAGCAGCAGTTCCCCAGCTCGAGGGCTCACCTGGCCGGCGGGTGCGCTCAGAAACAGACCGGTGGGTTGCAACGGCCGGTCCTGGACCAAAAGTAATCTTTTGGACGTTCCCCTGCGGCGTTCTGAGTCAACTGAACACCGAATTCGGTATGATGATGGACCAACTTTAGTCCAATTCGAAAAACGGGTCAGTTTGATGGTAAAAAGACTACAGAGAGCCAGAGGGAGAAACGTCCATCAGCTCGCCGGAACCGGAAGTGAGCTAAAAGAAGCTATTAGTAGACTTAAGTTAAATAAATCACCAGGATCTGATGGCTCCACAGCAGAATGGCACAAGGAGTTAAAAGAAGAGTTAATACCAGTGATGCTTCCTACACTGAATTGGGCATTAAATAAATGGGAAACACCGCCCAGCTGGAAAGAAGCAGTGATCTCTGCCATCCCTAAAGAAAACAAAGACAAATTAGACTGTGGATCATATAGACCAATATCAGTTCTCAACATAGATTATAGATTACTTCCATCCTGGCCAGAAGACTAGAAAAGTTTCTACCAAACTTGATACAAAATAACCAGACTGGCTTTATACGAGAACGTCAAACACAAGATAATATACGACGAACACTACATATTATAAACCATATTCAAAAAGAAAAAAGAGCAGCGATGGTAATCAGTATTGATGCAGAAAAGGCGTTTGACTCTGTGAATTGGAGTTTCCTCTATCAAGTTCTACGTAGATTTGGCATGAATGAAACGATAATTAAAACCATACAGGCACTATATGAAAAACCCACTGCTAGAATAGAAATTAATGGATACTTATGTAGTGAACCAGACGGTGGTTTCTGATACACCTTCGTCTCTTTGAACTGTCCCAGTGACACCTTTTCACTGTGTTAATTCTACGTGAGTGAGGTTAGCTGCAGGATTTTGCAACAAGTCCTCACTCCAGCCTCTCCAGTAACGGGTCCTTAACTTTTATCCTTGCACACGAGTATTACCCGATATGTCTCAAGATTAGTTAGGATTAAGGCTGAGACGAGGTAATTCAACCAGACTGTTACTGTCTTCAAATCTGCATGTCACACCCTGTTTCACTCCGCCGATAGTCCGACTTAGCAGAATGGAGTCAGATCGTATCCCACGGAGAAACACACATTAACGACAGATTACCTCTAGTAGATTGTTATTGTTATCCGTCTGGTTAGTTTTAGAACCTAGGAAAATAAGGTTCCAGGATATTGTTTATATCTTTTTGGCTAACACAACCATTTAAAACCTCCAATAATCTTGTTGTTATCTTTGAACCAAGTTTCCCATCATTTAATATCAAGGTGAGTCAAAGGAAAAATCCAAATTTGTACGTTTTTATGTTTCTTTATTATTTAGTTGCAGGGGAAACAGCATAAGCACTACTTACTACAGAAAAGATTCAATCAGGTTACATGATTTGCATTTAAGAGAATTAAATGATTCACAGCTCACCAAAAGATGTCTTCCACATGCTGGGCCTTAATGTGTTTTTAGCTTTAATTAAATTGAGTTTTTATCTTTAATTAAATTGAGTTTTACTCCAATCAATAATTTGTATACTCTTCTAAAATGTTGGTTTATTCTACAATAATCTGATTCCGATCAAATATGTTTAATCCATCCAGGTAATCTTGGTGTGTTCCAACTTTTGTTTTTATCTCCACCAGAAAACTTTGTTCCAGTCCTATCAGGAAATCTTGTTGTTGTTCCACAGAAAAAACCTCCAGGTGATGCTGTTGTGCTCCAATTAAAAGTCTGCACTCCAGCAGACTGGACAAATCTTTGTTTAATCCCACATAGGAAAAGCTTGTGTTTCCAATTCTTCAGGAAAAACTTGTTTTGTAATCATCCACTTTAGGAAAAACTTGTTTTGTAATCACACCAAAGAAATCTTCATTTAATCCTGTTATAATCCAGTCAGGAAAGTCTGCACTTCCAGCAGACTGAATAAGTCTTCGTTGTAATTCCACAAATCTTTGTTTAATCCCACATAGGAAAAGCTTGTGTTTTTAATCCTTCAGGAAAAACTTGTTTTGTAATCATCCACTTTAGGAAAAACTTGTTTTGTAATCCCACCAAAGAAACCTTCATTTAATCCTGCTATAATCCAGTCAGGAAAGCCCGCACTTCCAGCAGACTGAATAAGTCTTCGTTGTAATTCCACAGAAAAACTCCAGGTAATTCTGTCGTGTTAAAAATCCCAGTTGTAATCCATCAAAACTGTTCAGGGCTAAAAAATCTGGTAATCCTCCCAGGCAAAATCAATTATTCCTCAAAAGTGTTATCCATTCAAAGATATTGTAATCCATTCAGTTGTTCTGCGATGCTGATGAGCAAGGCCTTCAAAGCAGGCCTGAGGTTAAAATTAGAACATCGTGTTCTCCTGGCTTTTCATCCAAGGTCAGTCAGCTTCTAGCTGGCAGGTCTCACTCCGTGGTCAGACCGAGTGACCCAAAACAATAACTGATTTTCCAATCTCCAGGATCCATTCGGCAAAATCAGCTTTAATCCATCAAAGATTGTTTTCGAAACATTCAGCTCGCTGCAGCCGCAACGAGCACTCCTTTTGTCCAGGAGAAAAACTCTTTTTGAATTAATCCAATTTTCCCAAAGTATCCAGCAAATTCAAAGAATCCTTCATGACTCAAGCAACTTCAAAAGATGTTGTTTTGTTCCACAAAAATATTTTTAGATCAGGAAAAATAGTCTTCCACAAAAAGGCAGCTTTTAATCCATCAATTTTTGTTGTGCAGCACTGATGAACAAGGCTTTTCAAAGCAGGCTGTGACAAGAAAGAACATCCTGTTCTCTCAGACTTTAAACAATCAGTACTCAGTGACCAGGTCTCCAAGCTGATGTCCCTCTTCACATCAAGGGTTCAGAAAAATAGTATATTCCTTTAAATGATGTTTTAATCCTTCATTGCTGTCAAGCTGACGAGAGGCCTTCAGCCGCAGTTAGAAGATGAACAGGGACACTGCGTTCTCCTTATCTTCCAAACTTTTCCAAACATTCAGCTTGCTGCAGTCTGATCTCTCGACGCACAAAACTTCTCTTTAAACTCTTCCAGATTTAAAATCAATCAACTCTCTGAATCCATCAAGGTTTTCAGCAAAATAGTATATTCCTTTAAATGATGTTTTAATCCATCATTTGTTCTGCGGTACTGACAAACAAGGCTTCAGAGCAGGCCTAAGATAAGAAAGCACACCGTGTTCCTATCTAAGTAAACAGCCTGTCAGCGCTCGGAGCTTCTCCCAAAATTACTTTAATCTTTCATCAAACAAAGTTATCCTTGTAGCCGATTTCTCTTTATGCAGAAAGTGGCTTTTTTGCTGTTATTAATAATTTAATCTTAATATAAATTTAGATGAACAAGAAATGGGAGCTCCCCTTACCTTCTTCACAGGATAGTCCTTCAAGGGATTATTCCAGAAGTAAGGAAAAAATAAAATACCTCAACTCGACTGAGTTGAAGATTTGTTACTCCACTCTGGAAGCTAATGTCCAAATTTGAAAAAATGGAAATAAATCTGGGCTGAGCAAAAGAGATTCCTCTTGTTCTTCAAAAAAGGCAATCCTCTTCAGATATTCCAAGTTTTCAGAAAAGCTTCCAAAGGTCCAATTCTTGTCCAGTAAATCCAAAGGTCTTCAAAACCTTTCAGGAACTCAGCAGCTCAGCAAATTTTCTTCTCTTCCACAGCATTTTTATAGCCCAGAGAGGGGGCTTCAGTTCCCCTCCTCAGAAAGTTACATCATTTTATTATGTTCTGACTGGGCACTGGTGATGTGAAGTCCACACCTCCTGTCCAGCCCTCACCAAACAATGACATAATGTCTCTCAGCTCTCAGCCCTCCCTCAGCTCATGAACACTCTGGTCACCTTTCACCCAGTTCCTCAACTTTTACCTACATTTGCTCAAACTGTGGAAAAAACACTCTTATAACGTGCTATGTAATATTCAAAAACTATTTTTCAACCATCAGCAGTGGAGAACCTCTTTGGTTTACTGTGAATCTTAAAAGAAAACATAAAATAACATTCTTTTTACCACAATACATAATTCTGCATATTCAGTTAATTACTTGACATCCAGAAAACATTTTGCTTCAATAAAATTCTGTTTCACAAAAGTTCACATTCCCATCTGAAGCTTTTCACTTTTCTTTTGAACCAAGGCCTGACTTTCTCCTGTGTCTCAGCTGTGTTTAAGATAAGAGACCGTGCTCCTCACACTAAAATGTATGTGTGTGGGAGTGGGTGCGTGTGCTCGTGTACGCGTGGGTGTGTGTGTGTGCGTTAGAGCCTCTGTGTCTGGCTGCTGTAGCATGAAAAGTGCTCATTCAAAGATTACATTTTATTTTAATTATCTTTGCTTTAAAAACTCTCTTCATTTTTAACAGGCCTTGATCCACAGAGCTCTGTTTTAAGAGGCCTTCAGCTCATCTTAACAAAGTGTTCTTTCTATTTATTTTGGGGAGTTCTATTTGACAACACAGCAAAACACAGCAAAACTAACAGCAGAAAGGTTTGCCTCTGAGGCCTTCTTGCGTTTTTATCTACTTGACCTAATTCTGTTCAGGCCTCCTCCTGGGCCTGAGTGAGCATGCATATATGACCTTTGCTGTGCGTGTGTTAATGTGAGGCCTGACTCAATCTTATATTTCTTATAGCACAGGGTTAACTGAACACACAACAATGGTTTACCAAAATACAGACAAAGCATATAAAAAGTAAAAAACATACATCATGTTTTTCTGCTTATGAGTTTAAAATGCCATATAAATTAAACTAATCTAGGGTTACTGACGGTGTGTTATTACACCCTGCTCTCAGCCCTGTGCCAAAGGCAACTTACCATGTGTGTGTATATGTGTTGTAAAGATTTTTGTAGCAGTATAAGTCTGTTTTCAACCCAAAAGTCCTGCATATTTTGACACCCCCTGCTTGAAAACAGGCGGTACTGCTCAAACAAGTCCTTTAACACTCATCGTGATCTGTGTTCACGCCATCTGGGACCCCGAGATGTCGTTGTCAGGTCACGCAGGATCCTTGGTGCCTCTGGACCCTGGATTGCTGTTCGCTTCTTCTCAACCTCCATCATGGTGTAGTCATCCTGGTCAGTTCCACGTGTGCCGCCCGGCTGAGGTGAGGTCGTCCTCCTCAGGTCATCTCCTCAGGTCATCTCCTCAGGTCATCTCCTCAGGTCATCTCCTCAGGTCATCTCCGGAGATCCTGTAGTGGTCAATGATTCTTCGTTCTCCCTTGTTGATCGAGCATCAGGATCAGCATTCTCCCTGGCTTCAGACATCCTTCAGGCGAGTAGGCAGCATTGCCATCCACACCTACTGAAGCGGTGGTGTTACAGTGAGTCTTCAAGAATCAAGTCAGACTCTGAGTCAATGGGATCAGCTACTGCTGGTCTGACTGGGATAGCGTCGTCAGGTTCTTCCGGCTTAGCTGGGCCGGTTGTATCAGGACATTGTAAATAAGTAAATAAGTGAAATAAGTAAAGAAGTAAAGAAGTAAACTAAATTCTATATACTAGCAAGAGCGGGGGGGGTTTCAAGCGGTATTGGCTAAAATTATCAATTTCTTTCTGCTTTCGGAATCAAACCTCCTGGGTCGTACTTTGGGACTTTGCTCAGTAGCGTTGATTCTGGCACCGTCTTGTGTTTTACGGTGTGGACAGTCTTGACTTTTGGTTAGGTTTTGATGTTCTCCAGTCCGGTTTCTTCTGATGAAAGGAGGGACTTTGTCACAGTCCAGATGAATATTACCCCAAAATTCCCAACGAGGGAGTATGGCTTGGCAGCTGTCATCCTTCAGTGGGGCAGGATAAATCACTTCAGCCTCCCAATATCCTTGGTGGCATAATCCCATTAGTGGTCTACAGCCCCAATCACAGTGCCATTCAGGGGTTTCTTTGTCCAGATGAATCCAGTTACATCTCGTTGTCCTTTTTATGTTGTGATGTAGGAGCATTATCCAGGTCACAATTCCTTCAGGCAAAATCAGTAGATTGATTACCTTGAAGTGGGGTTTGTCAGGCCCCGTTAGGTTCTCAGCCTCTACTGCAGACACCCATTCAGGGGTGTTTCTCAGCTGGTCCATCCAAGCTGGATAGCCTGCTAGTCTTACTCTTTCCCAGGTCTTGGTAAGATTTTCAACAGTTTCATTTCTGTCCCATGGTACGAAGATGTCTCTTTGCGTGGTGTCCCAGCAGGTCATGTTTGCATATTTGGATCTCCCATGGGAGACTTTTACATGCGTTAGGCTCCATGGTCTGATTCCGGCTTGATACAAAATAACCAACAACATAACTAAGCCTATTAACACTACGAATCCCCGCAGCAGGGTTCGTAGACAAGTTGCTTTATCCATTCTCGTAATCCTTAAACAGTCCTTAGCAGTGGTGGGCCTCCGACCGCTAGGTAGCGCTGTTGCGCTAATCCGCTTGTAGCGTTGCTAAATAATCTGTTAGCTTTACAGCGGATTGACTAAGTTTTATAATTCATAAGCGGATTTATTCTATTTTTATTTAAAATGCAGTACCGCTTATAACTAATTATCTATCAGTAAAAACGAAATAACGTATTTACGAGCAGCACCGGATGTGGTCCGTCACAAAAAAGCGTCCCCCTCAGTCACTTGGTGTGTGCTCTCTCTATAGCAGTTAGCAGCCAGTGTGTTACTCTGCAGCCTTATTGCTTGTTTTCGAAGAGTCAGACGAAGACTTTTTAACATGGAGGGTGAACTTATGGATGTTTCTCAGGGCCTACGCGACGCGTCTGGATTTAAAAATTGAATTTCGCCACATTAGCACTCTTCAAAATGGCGTCCGCGACAGCCAAAGAAGCCAGGATTTTACAACAAAACACGGTAAAACAATTATTTCTTTGCTGAGAAAAAATATATTTCATAGCTGACGTTATAGCACAAGTTTTTCTGAGCTTGAGAGTTTCACGAAATGGTCAAATCTGCTGGATTAAAAAAAAGTAGTTCACCATTAGGACTCTTCAAGATGGCGTCCGCAGAGCAGCAAACTTACATACTCAGGGAATCACAAGGAACTCAGGAGACAGAGGCAACAGGAGACAATGCCAGGACAATGATAAACACAGAGATACAGACTTATTTTTGATTTGATTTGATGTTCATTCATTCATTTTAAAAGAACAATACAAAACAGTTTCATCAGATACAAGGATGAATAGACTTTTAGCTGAATGGATGGATGGATAGACAGTTAGCTGGATGGATGATCTTTAACAAGTTCTAAAATCATTAAAATTTAACCTCAGCTTGTGCCTCTGACCCAACAGAACCTCAGCAGCAGCAGAATCCTCTGTGGTTCTCTGACTTCATCAGTCTGCAGGACTTCATCAGTCTCTCTCCTGGTTCTGGAGGAGTTCTGACCCACTCTTCTTTCCATTGTTGCTTCAGTTCTTTGAGGTTTCTGCTCTCTGAAGGTTTCAGGTTCAGGTTCTGGACTCTGACTGGGCCGTTGATTTGATTTGATTTGATGTTTATTCATTCATTTTAAAAGAACAATACAAAACAGTTTCATCAGATAGAAGAATACAAGTAGGATAAAATGAAAGGAGCAGAAAGAAGATGAAATCTTATTATATCTGCCCCTTATTTATTTCACAGTTTGTTCAACCAATGATAACCTTCAAACTACATCACAAAATGAATAAATCTACTAATTTATCTAACTGTAATACTGTACACAAACACACTAAGCTACATCATATATAGTTTTTGAGCAAGTCCTTTTCGACCTTTTTCTTAAATGTATACAACTCAAACAACTTACTGTATAACAGTTCATGCACCGCTAGTTGGCAGTGTAGTGCAAATATTGCATAACTTGCTGCTACCAATTGTTGAATTTAATTAGCGGATTAGAATTAGCTTCCCCTAATTTTCATAAGACATTAGTGCTTTTGAAATTGCGGACCTAAATAAATTAATTAGTGCTTTAGAAATAGCGGAACTAATTTTTGGATTAGCGTTGCCCACCACTGGTCCTTAGGTCGGTCAGGGGTCGCCATATCTTCATAGATTTGTGGTACATCTGCATAGATGTGTGGATCTTCTTCATTGATGTGTGGATCTGCATCGCTGTTTGAATCATCTTGACTTAGTCTACTTTCCAGGTGAGTCATTGTTGAGAGAGTTTTTATTCAGACTTCGTTTCTTTCAGCTCTGGGCTCCCTCTTCGAGCACCTGTGAGTTATGGTCACTCGATCTTTGAGGAGCTCCAGATATAGTGGAGAGGGGTGTGGCCATCCAGGTTGTAGCCTTTACCACACCCACTTCCACCGAATCACCAGCCATTCGGTAGGTTCAGGCTGGGGTCCTTCCAGGTGCCATTTCTGTTGGGGTTTGGGTCCCCATTTCAATTTGATACTTATTCCTTTTATCGTCATGTAGACCACATTAAATATCCATGGTGAGGTTGGAGGACAAGGCTTAAGGTGATATTCTTCTTGAGGTTCATCCAAATGAGACTTTCTGGTATTTTCGGCGATCGGTCTTGAGTCTATTATGTCTTTCTCTGTCACTGCTCTTCTATGGGGTTCTGCATGTTGCATGGTGTGAGCTGGTCAACCATCTGCCGGCGTTCCAGGTTGCCAATGTGGTCGCATTTGACTCTCACTGGGACCTGGCCCTCTTTTCCTTTCACACGTCCTTTGTACAGTTCCACGCAGAGAGGAGATGGGTGTGGCAATTCTGGTCTCAACCCTCTCCACACCCACTTCCATTGGTAGACCCCCCAACATGCAGGTTCAAGCTGGGGGCCTTGCAGCCCACAAAAAGGTTCGTCAGATGGGTCCTCACCTCTTCGGCGCTGTTCCTCCGCCTCCCACAGTCTCTGTCTGAACATTTCCCTGGATTTTCTTCCATATTGCACATAGTGTTCACCCCATTCTTCCAACGCTGTTACCGTACTGACAAGTGGGTGTCCTCTGTACGATACAGTCATCCTGTAAGTCAGAGTCAGAGTCAGAGTCAGAGAACTGGGTACTCTTCCCAATCGTTGATGGGCGTGCAGACCCGATCACACAGCATTCGTAGGGGCAACTCTGTGTTTTCAACCACTATTTTGTTTGGGTTAGTTTCCCGGTTGTAGATGCTTATTTTCATGGCACGGCTTGTTGTCCAAACCTCCAACTCCCCTATGGAGATCTCGCAGAAATGTGTTTGATGTGGCTCTCTGTAATTATGGCCCCATCTGATTTTGAATTGCATTCCGAGTACTTTTAAATAGACAACATTGAAGATCCATGGTGTCCCCATTGGGCTGGGGATGTATGGCATTCTCCATGAGTCTTTTGTTACTGCATAGTCAGTGATACCTCTAAGAGACCCTTTAGTTAGGTCTTTGTTCCTGTAGAACATTATACATGAGCAGTAGTAATTTTTGGTTCTGTTAAAGTTTAGGGTGTAATCTTTTCTGGGACGGTCTAACTTTACTAGTTCTTTCCGTACAATTAGAGCTGGTTGATACGGTCCTGTCCTGGATCGTTGAATCAGCAAATTCCACACATAAGTGGGTGCCTCGTCCTCTGAGTCTGAGTCATTGTAAAGCGGGTCTCTGTCCCAGGACCAGCATGTTTCAATGATTTTTGCAGATTTTATATTATCCTTCCCTTTCCAAATATAATTTGGACACCTTATGACTTGATTTAATGATTCTCTACCTTTTCTCCTGCGATGAGATCCCTTGATGATTCTAGCGCCCCGTCGTTCAGTTTTTAGTTGTCCATTTCCTTGTTCATGTGCTTCCATTCCCTCAGAAATGTCTTGCTGGCCCAAGCGTTCAGCACACTTAGCTTTTTCTCTGTTTAACTGGGTTGGGACTTTTCTGTGTCTTCTTTATTGTCTTTGATCAGCTGTATCGTAGCTCCCACCGAGTACACTCCCTTGTATGGTGCCACGACCATCTGTACCGAGACTTTAATCCACTGGGTGGAGTCAGGTCTTATGGGCGTGTCTACCCTTTGTGCAGCTGTTCTGGGAATCTGCAGCATCCTCGTTTGACAATTTACATAGTACTTCACCATAGTCCCCTCCCATTCACAGGTACAATCTTTTGGGCCTCTTTCACTCAATTCCCATTGTGTGAAGATCATTACTCTTGGTAAAACTGTGGTCCTAGTTTTCCCACAAATAAAGGTATCCACCTTTACTGGCTTCAGTCGTACTCCCGTACATCTTTTCTTTTCACCTCCGTTCTGAGGGGCTTATTTTTTCGTCTTTTATCTTCACCTCAAGTTTTGAAGGGCCTAACTTCTCCTGGTCCTTCCCACCAAATGGGTAGGCCAGTAGGTTCCATGTTGACTTCACAGCTGTTTTACAGCTTGTTCCACTTCATCATTTCGCATTCTGCTGACAGGTATCTTCTCTTGGCGTACTCCAAGGTCTTCAGAGCCCTACCTGCCCAAAAGCTCTGAGGTTGTTCTTCTTAAGATAACTCCCCCGCATATAGTGGCCATTCTACGATAGGGGAGCATGGTACTTGGTTCATTGGCCATAATCCGGTTTCTGGTTTGAATTAGCTAGGAATTGGCTTCAGTTGCTCTATTTCCAGGATTCCCTAACTTTGTTAACACAACCGTGTTATTGTCTAATATTCTCATCACTTTGTCTGTGGCGTTCCATTTGTGCTCCACTGCAACTGCTGATGGGTGATCCTGTGCTCTGACCCACCCTTTTTGTCCAACCTCAAATGAAGTGTTGGAGGCTGGTTGTTCCTCTTTAACCTTGAGGCCCCGCTACTGTCCAGCGTGTTAAATTGACGTTGGTTAAGCTCCTCACCGGGGGAGGGTCTTCCAGCTCAACGCCTGTCATTCAAGGCTTGTCCTACTTCCACAGTTATAGTGCATTCCTTGGTATTAGCATGTTTAGCTAATCCAATGTGTTGGCTAAACCTATGGCTCTTTCTTTCTTTCTTTCTTTCAACTTTGCTGGCTTGAGTTGTGGGGGGCAGTGAGAAAACGCATCACCCCAAAAGTCTGACACTAGTGATCCACTTGTACGTTGTGACAGTGTGTCCCATCATCAGCTCTCAGTTCCTTTGGAAAGCCCAACGACCCACAGAATCGTTTCAGCATGATAGCAACACCGTTGCCTTCTTGTTTTTCTTACTGTTAACAAGTGCCACCCGTGACACCTGCCAGTTTGTTCATCCACTAGGTGCCTGCATCGTCCTGAGTTTGTATTGACCAAATACCACACAGTCATGCAGCACCTTGTGAATTTGCTTCATGGGAATCCAGAGCTCCTGACTCTCCAACTCCTTACGTGTAGGTTGTACGCCCGTATGACCTAGCCCTTCATGCACGCCACGCACAACCTCTAACACGTACTCCTGTGGGACCCTCGGCCCGCCGGGGTTTGTTCCCACTCTCGATCCCGACAAAAACGATCTTTCTCTGTTGCACATAAGATCCACTTCTTCATTCCTCTGCTAATAGTCTCCTTCTTTAGCATGGAATCTTCGAATCTAGCCACAGAGTCCAACTTAATAATCTGCTTCAACTTCTCTTTCCCAGCCTGGGAGAAGTCGCTCTCATTCATTCTTTGTTCTGTTACATTGGGGATATTTTCACAGGTTTTTGTACGGTCCTGTTTGCCAATTGAACTATAAGATGTCTTACTGCTTTCAGGTTTATGCGGGTCTTAGACACCTCTGCCCCAGAGACTATTAGGTAAGGTTTTCCATCCACTTTGGCATAGATTTCGACACGTCCTAATAATGTTTATCAAGGGTGACCCGCAACCTGTCGACCATTATTCAGCTGGTCCCCTATCCCTTCTCAGTCGGAATTCACGAAGGGCCTTTCTTTCATCAGGGGTCATTTTAGCATAGTCTTTTGAGGGCACATAGTCGCCCCATCTTCGAGGTGTTGTGTTAGCTGCCTCGGCTTGAAATCTCCTTTGTTGTTGGGGAGCCCTAGGGGCTGCTTTTTTCTTTCTTTGGGTTTGTTTCATCCCGTTTTTTCTCTTTTCATCCCAACACTGTTGGTCGAGGTCACAAGACTTTACTGCTTGATCGATCTTGAGGACCAAGGTCTCACCAGGCATCCCAATGAAGGTCACTTTTCTCTTACTTCCCTTTACTACCACTCTCAGAGCCCCAACATCCTTTTCTCGAGGAACTGTTCGTCCGAGTCGATTCCAGACTGATGTGGGGTGTTGTCCTTGATCCATGCCTTCTTTTGCCTGTAGGATTTGAGAATCCTCCGTCGTGGTAGTAGATACCAGCTCAGGTTTTAGTTCAGTTGGATCGTTCATGTCGGACTGGTCCACCAGTCCTACTGGTGCCACTCCCGTGGCCATTCTTCGTTTTTGCCGTCTCGAGTTGTCTGTTCCTCAGAGCCTCCCGGACTCTATACCTTGCGCTTCGGATGGGAACAGACTGTCTGCTTAACTTACCGTTTGAACCATGGTCAGTAGTCCTTAGTAAGCCCCACTTACCCCACCACTGCCTAGTAGTATAGGGGTACTTAGCTGGTAGCTAGTCCTGCCGTGCTACAACTCCTCTACCCTAGGAGAGTTGTGGTTTGGCGCTCGGTCAGTCCACTGATGCACGCCTTGTTATCTTGAGTTCTTTATGCTTTAAACACGTTGGGCGCCATGTTAATTCTACGTGAGTGAGGTTAGCCGCAGGATCTTGCGACAAGTCCTCACTCCAGCCTCTCCAGTAACGGGTTTTTTAACTTTTATCCTTGCACACGAGTATTACCCGATATGTCTCAAGATTAGTTAGGATTAAGGCTGAGACGAGGTAATTCAACCAGACTGTTACTGTCTTCAAATCTGCATGTCACACCCTGTTTCACTCCGCCGATAGCCCGACTTAGCAGAATGGAGTCAGATCGTATCCCACGGAGAAACACACATTAACGACAGATTACCTCTAGTAGATTGTTATTGTTATCCGTCTGGTTAGTTTTAGAACCTAGGAAAATAAGGTTCCAGGATATTGTTTATATCTTTTTGGCTAACACAACCATTTAAAACCTCCAATAATCTTGTTGTTATCTTTGAACCAAGTTTCCCATCATTTAATATCAAGGTGAGTCAAAGGAAAAATCCAAATTTGTACGTTTTTATGTTTCTTTATTATTTAGTTGCAGGGGAAACAGCATAAGCACTACTTACTACAGAAAAAGATTTAATCAGGTTACATGATTTGCATTTAAGAGAGTTAAGTGATTCACAGCTCACCAAAGATGTCCTCCACACGCTGGGCTTTAATGTGTTTTTAGCTTTAATTGAATTGAGTTCTACTCCAATGTATAATTTGTATAATCTTCTAAAATGTTGGTTTATTCTATAATAATCTGATTCCGATCAAATATGTTTAATCCACCCAGGTAATCTTGGTGTGTTCCAACTTGTGTTTTTATCTCCACCAGGAAAACTTATTTTAATCCTATCAGGAAATCTTGTCACCTCCAGGTGATGCTGTTGCACTCCAGTCAGAAGTCTGCACTCCAGCAGACTGAACAAATCTTTGTTTAATCCCACATAGGAAAAGCTTGTGTTTTTAATCCTTCAGGAAAAACTTGTTTTGTAATCATCCACTTTAGAAATCTTCATTTAATCCTGTTATAATCCAGTCAGGAAAGTCTGCACTTCCAGCAGACTGAATAAGTCTTCGTTGTAATTCCACAGAAAAACTCCAGGTAATTCTGTCGTGTTAAAAATCCCAGTTGTAATCCATCAAAACTGTTCAGGGTTAAAAATCTGGTAATCCTCCTAGGCAAATCAATTATTCCTCAAAAGTGTTATCCATTCAAAGATATTGTAATCCATTCAGTTGTTCTGCGATGCTGATGAACAAGGCCTTCAGAGCAGGCCTGAGGTTAAAATTAGAACATCGTGTTCTCCTGGCTTTTCATCCAAGGTCAGTCAGCTTCTAGCTGGCAGGTCTCACTCCGTGGTCAGACCGATGACCCAAAACAATAACTGACTTTCCAATCCTGCAAAATCAGCTTTAATCCATCAAAGATTGTTTTCCAAACATTCAGCTTGCTGCAGTCTGATCTCTCGACGCACAAAACTTCTCTTTAAACTTTTCCAGATTTAAAATCAATCAGCTCTCCGAATGCAGGCATTAATCCAAGTCTTCTTTCCACAATATAATTCTTCAAGGTTTTCCAACATCTGCTCCGTGGTACTGACAACCAGGGCGTCAGAAGCGGTGTTCCCTTAGCTTTAACAAGCTGATAAGTCAGGACCCGTCAGAGCAGATTCCAATGCCGCAAAAACACTTCTTTCGTCCTGGAGTAAACTCTTTTTGAATCAAACCAATCTTCTTAAAGTATCCAGCAAATTCAACTAATTCCTCATGACTTCAGCATCTTCAACCAGTTGTATTCCATAATTAATGTTGAATCTTATCCAGAAATGTTGTTTTGTTCCACAAAAATATTTCCAGATCAGGAAAAATAGTATTCCACAAAAGAGCGTCTTTTAATCCATCATTGCTCAGTCGAGCTGACGGGAGGCCTTCAGCCGCAGTTAGAAGATGAACAGGGACACTGCGTTCTCCTTATCTTCCAAACTTTTCCAAACATTCAGCTTGCTGCAGTCTGATCTCTCGACGCACAAAACTTCTCTTTAAACTCCTTTTAATCTGTTATGAACAGAAAGGAAAATATCCCTAATTCATTCAGAAGGGAAAAAAAATTGGTTTAATCCATTAATTGAGGTTTATTCCACAGAATTGTTATAAAACAAAAAAATCTTGTAGAAACAAAAATAATTATATCCAGGAAAAATCAGTTACTCCGATAAAAATGTAAAAACATCCATTCACAGCTCCGTTGAGCTTTCAAAGGCCCATTTTGCAGCAGCAGGGAGGACAAAAAAGAACTCCGTGTTCTTTTTAGCTCAAACAAGCTGATAAACCCGTCCGCTTTCAGCGAGAAGATCTCCGCTTTGTTGGTTTCAACCGATTATTTAATCTTCTTGTATAAAAGGAGGCTTTTTTACTGTTATTAATAATTTACTCTTAATATAAATTTAGATGAACAAGAAATGGGAGCTCCCCTTACCTTCTTCACAGGATAGTCCTTCAAGGGATTATTCCAGAAGTAAGGAAAAAATAAAATACCTCAACTCGACTGAGTTGAAGATTTGTTACTCCACTCTGGAAGCTAATGTCCAAATTTGAAAAAATGGAAATAAATCTGGGCTGAGCAAAAGAGATTCCTCTTGTTCTTCAAAAAAGGCAATCCTCTTCAGATATTCCAAGTTTTCAGAAAAGCTTCCAAAGGTCCAATTCTTGTCCAGTAAATCCAAAGGTCTTCAAAACCTTTCAGGAACTCAGCAGCTCAGCAAATTTTCTTCTCTTCCACAGCATTTTTATAGCCCAGAGAGGGGGCTTCAGTTCCCCTCCTCAGAAAGTTACATCATTTTATTATGTTCTGACTGGGCACTGGTGATGTGAAGTCCACACCTCCTGTCCAGCCCTCACCAAACAATGACATAATGTCTCTCAGCTCTCAGCCCTCCCTCAGCTCATGAACACTCTGGTCACCTTTCACCCAGTTCCTCAACTTTTACCTACATTTGCTCAAACTGTGGAAAAAACACTCTTATAACGTGCTATGTAATATTCAAAAACTATTTTTCAACCATCAGCAGTGGAGAACCTCTTTGGTTTACTGTGAATCTTAAAAGAAAACATAAAATAACATTCTTTTTACCACAATACATAATTCTGCATATTCAGTTAATTACTTGACATCCAGAAAACATTTTGCTTCAATAAAATTCTGTTTCACAAAAGTTCACATTCCCATCTGAAGCTTTTCACTTTTCTTTTGAACCAAGGCCTGACTTTCTCCTGTGTCTCAGCTGTGTTTAAGATA